>JAHWFP010238925.1:0-11245 GCA_023313725.1 Lithobius niger | reverse complement strand
GAAAGAATAGATTCCCACCTTTCAGAAAACCCTAAGCATGGCCATTTCAGGCTATATAAACAGTTTCGATGAGGATTGATGGAAAGAATAGATCCCCACCTTTCAGCAAAGCCTAAGCATGTCCATTTCGGGCTATTAGAGGGCTTGCAAGAGCACTTTGAACACGAAAATCCCTATGACAACCAATAGAAAAAAGGAGCTTTCGTGCAAATTAAGCGTACTTTACTTTAAATACGATTTTGTGGTTCAAGGGTTGCTTTTACGCCAAAGATGTAGGCTGTATCGCTTTCCCGGTCCAGAATTGCTGAACGTTTTTGCTTCACATTATGCTTTTGATTTGTTGACGGTTAAGGGAGTTTTTTCCACCTCACCAATGCACCGCTGTTTCTGCGCTCTCCATGTGAATGGCATTCCTAACAGAAATCTTACATAGCCGCTCCATGATCTTCTGTCATCGACATTGGATGCCCATGAACTGTCCATAAAGAATATCAAGACGGGGGCATTAGATGTGGGCTCGCAATAGGGACCGGCCGATGTGACTTTTTACCGATACGATACGATACCGATGAAGGGTAAACTGAACCGATCCGATCCTATATCGATGTCGATACCGATAATAATAATAAAAATAAACCACGACTAAAAGTTTAAATTCCATGCAACTGCAACTTCAGTTTCTGGTTTTGCATGGGTTCCAACTGTTGAGATTATCCAAAAAGTTCTGCGCAGCAATAACTGCATTTTAAATCTTTTTCCTACATATGGCTTCAGTACATTCATCTTCTCAGATAGCTTTTAAGTTGGTCGGTGTAAAACATAGAGCATTGGAACTGTCACGTGCTACATTTTCATTACAAACTTCGAAAATGGCTTTGCTTTTCTCACTTGGTTATTGCTTTTGCCGTGCTTGGCGTCAGTTTTGCAGGTGAAGACTTGTGTTTCTTGGCGTAACGAATATCTGTATCGGAAGCCTTACAGTGGTCCAATACCGATATTGCAAAAACACCGATAAATACAGATTATACCGATACCGATATCAATATCGGACTATCCCTAGCTCGCAACATATTCCAAGGTTTCTCATTGTGTTTGCATACTTCAGAACACGTTGTACCATCCTGCAGTGATCCAGTCCTGGGTTGCTGTTAAATTGCGACAAGAGCAATAACTGAGAATAAACTATCCGGTCGCGTCCGGGTTGTTAACAGATGGGCGATAATGAAATTTCCACTACGCGATTAATTATTGCCGCACCTTGATAGGCGATATTTGCGATCATTGCGATATGTCTCAACATGCAGGCCAAGCTAACTTAATTCGATCAATTGGGTCATAACAGCACTACTCCTACAGTAAGCGTATAGGCCTACTAACTATACATGTTTAGGCCTAGTACTACTACATCTAGGCCTAAATATACGTACATAAGTCCTAGTTAGTGTAGTGTTAATACAAAATTATAAACATGTTTACGTTTTGTAGGTTTAGATTTCAAAATAAAGGATATTTACCGCTCCAATATCCTTGCAAATTTTCGACAGTCAGGTTTTCTGGAGTTGGAGGGGCTCAGAACGACTTGTCTTCATCAGGCTACCACATCACCGCTTACTTCGTCGTGAACGTTCGTCTGCTTTTTCGTATCCATTTAGAGGCCATGTGTTTAAAAATGTAAGTTAAATTTAGTTTAGTAGATATAACTTCAGAACGGGCACAGCTAGAGACTCGTGGTTTGCACCAGTGGAAAGCTGGCGAAAAAACTATTAAATGGTGTATTTAAACGTCAAAATCGGTCAATATTTAGCGAAATTATCGACAAAGTTGCGCTCCAATGTGAACCAGATAAAATGAGTTCAACGCTGCGATGATCGCGAAACATAAAAAGCATGTGTTGTGTATATCGCGATAATATCGAAATATCGCATTATTGCCCATCCCTACTACAAACATGAGGGCTCTGATGAGTGATCAATACTTGGTCTAGTCAATCTGTCCGCTCTCCGGATTCTTCCGTGCAGTCAAAACAACTCCTGCATCGAGGGACACTGTCACTGATGCTAGTCCAGTCCAAAGTGACGTGTCAGACCCTCTATGTAGCTCCGCTGTTGCACTGTCCAAATTCCATTCCAAGTTTTGAACTTCATATTTTCTTGAGAGAATATCGATCTCTGCTAACGTCTTGTTGTCTTTCTCAAAGATGGCCAAGTCATCAACATGCACAAGTACTACCGCTTGACGCTTGTACATGTAAATGCAATTAGTTGCATACAGCTTGTCAAATCCCAGATTTGCAAACGTGGCTTTCAGCACTTCGAACCACTTTTGTCCGGACTTGTGTAAACCATAAAGAGCTTTATGCAGTCTCCAGGCTATGTTTCCTCCTTGTTGGTATCCTGGCGCTGGTTGCAGGTAATTTCTTCTTATAAGGTGCCGTACAAGTACGTGAACTTGACATCCAAATGGCAACTAACCCATCCGCAACACATAATCAACAACATAAAAAAGAATCTCACCAACGTGAATGAAATACTGACGAGAACGCTTCAAAGTAGTCGAAACCTTTGCTCTGCGTGTTGCCTAGGGCACCGAGTCTCTCTTTGAATTAGGTGGTCTTCCCTGGACTCAACACCTGCTGAGTCCTGCTTCACCGCGTAAACCCATCTTGACCCTATGGTCTTCTTGTTCTCTGGTTTACGGACTGAGGTGTATACTCTTCTGGTCTTCAAGGTATTCATCCCCTCGTTCACTGCCTTCTTCCATTCTCTCACTTCAGGAGACTGAATGGCTTCCTCATAGCTGTGGGCCGGTGCTAATTTCGCACACTGATTGTAGTCTTTATCCGCTTGTCTGGTATCGGATGTTGGAGTCGTCTCTTATGTACTACCATATTCAGGGCTATCCCTGTCAACTTGACCTTCAGCTGTTTCACCTTGCGGTGGGGTCTTTTGAACGTTCGGCTCTCTTTTAGCCAGTACTCGATTCTTAGTGCTAAAATCGAATCTAGTGACATCAAATGGTAGCTATAGCATGACGCAGTATAGTCCAACATCTGTTAAGATCTCTGGCGAAGTCTCCCTCCTAGCGATAGCAGATAGCAGCTCTTCCTTGGTCTTTGCCAGATTGCCGGATTGCCACCTCTCTTTCCCATCTTGGTGCAGGTCTTTGGGAAAGGGCAATATTTACTACGGGGATCACTTAACTTGTAGATGGCTTCTCTACTTGAGTCGTCGTCTCTTTTCTCCCTGGTAGTCAGCTTCTCTTTGTCCCTGGTCACTCTTCTGTCTCGTTGACGGTTCTGTTGCGGGTTACTTTCAACTGGGTCGATTGGGTCTTCATCAATTTGGACCACCACATGATATCTCTCTTGAGTAATGGCGTTCCGTTGTTGATTCACTTAGGTTTTGGACGCAAGTTGTACATTCTACTTGGCGTGACTTCTTGTTGAAAGTCACTGCCATTCCGCTTCTCGTCAAACCTGACTTCAAACCTGATCCCAGAAGTCCGAATGTACTAAACCAAAGGTGCTTTGAAACTTCTTTCCATCATTGTCACTTGGCGTGTGTAGACTTCCCAAGTCGACTTGCATCGCATATCGGGTTGTCGGCTGACAATGTCTTCACACCTCCTACTTTCCGTCTTTAATCATTTTCTTCATCTGTGTAACACTTACGTGGCCTAGACGATTGTGCCACAATTCAGTGACTGTCCAAGGGGTCTGAAATCCTGTAGGGCTTTGAGACTTGAGACTCTTCTTTGTCCACCCCTACTGTGAAAGAAGTTTTTTGTGGAGGCTTGTTGGTCTTTACCCCATTGGTCTTCGATGGATTTGAGGATTTTACGAAGAATCTTTCTTCTATTGGTGCCTTCATTAAAATGGTCCCTCTTGGTTCAAGTATGATGCGGCCTCGGTTATCGGTTGCGATCTTGCTTCCTCGCTTGACAATCTTCGATCCCGAGTTCAGAATTTTCATGTTGGGTGCGTACGTCACGTCCTTCAAGGTAATGAGTTGCGTCCCTCTACATGTAGAGATGTTGAAGGTGACATCACCAATTCCAGACAAATCTTAGATGTGTCTTCACTGCTGGGTTACTATTCACTTGACGAAAAGATGTAAACCAGTTTTTGTTGTTGCAGAAATGATGAGTCGCTGCTGTATCAAGTAGCCAACACACTTCCGTTTTCGCTGCAACGTTGGCTTCATAAGCATGACCATCATCTTCTCTTCTGCGTCTTCTTTCCCATCCCGGATGGTTGGTAGAATCTGGACAATTACGGGCAAATGTCCTCCCTTACCACAAGAAAAACATTGTTTTCTGACGAAATGGACGAATCTTCCTCATCGTCGGTTGCGTTGACCATCCGTTTCCACTTGCTCCTCATTTCTGGATTGTCGGTTGTAACCCATCGGCATTGCGTGTACTTCGTCATCAACATCTAGTCGACTTTGGATAGTAGGGTTACGTCGCTTAAATTTGCTCAACAGTCGCTCTTTAATTATTTTGGGTTCAAACTCGTCATTTTCTACGATGTACAGACTCTCAGCAACTGAATCCCATATGCTTGGTAAACCACAAATCATTTGGTAAGCATGCTCTTCTTTTACTACAGTCTTGCCGGCATCGTCCAAATCGGTGACTGCATTCTGGATCCTCGCTAAATATTTTGCCATGGATTCACCTGTTTGCATTTTCGTCAACACAAATTCTTTCCTAAGGTGCCCAATTCGTGCACGGGATTTATGTTGAAACACAGAACTTAATGTTTCCCAAGCATCTTTGGTGTTTGTGCATGGTCGGGTTAAAATCTTTTAATCGGTATTAATTTCCAATGCAATAGTTGCTAATGCCCGAGATTCCCTGAATCTATTGTCTAGTTGCACCTGGATGAGCTTCCTCCTCTTCTGGTGAGGGGGCGACTTCTAATTCTTGCTGTGCACAAAGCCATATAAACCGCACTCTTTCAAAGACATGTCAAAATACCACGACCGATAATTGGTGTCGTTTAACTTTGGGAATCTTAGAGTTAATCCACTTGAGGTGTCACCTTCATTTATCTCGAATATGTTTTTGTGAATTGAAGTTTGAATGTAAATTAAAGTATACGAGCAGTAAATGGCAGTAAATACTAGCAGTTCCACAAAATTCACAATTGTACTGCCTTTCTCTCGTGTGTGTCCGGATAGGTAGCCTATAGCATCCGGACACACACGAGAGAAAGGCAGTACATAAAGTCTATACCACCGGTAAGGTAGCCACACGAGTTGTGGGCTGCCTCAGAGACTCCGTGATGGATGTGTACAAGGGAAACGCGATTGATGTGTACGAGGGAAAATAGTGGGGCTGGCATCACTGGTGCATGAAGGGACAGGTAGATCCGTGCAACCCCTCAATGCAGAATGTGTGTAGTGGTTTGGAAGGACTGTTCCAGGGAGGCCTGTCACCGATTGCCATAAAGAGGTGCAGGGCGACCATCAATTCGGGGCTTTCCCTGGGTGGTCAGAAAGAAATAGTGTCGTTCGTAGTGCAGCGACCTCCTATAAGGAAACTTTGTCACCAATGGGTCCTTTAGAAAGTACTTCATTACCTGTCAGAATCTCCGTTTAGACCCCTCCAACGTGCATCTTTCGAATCGGTTACAAAGAAAGCGGTGTTCGTAGTGGTGCTGGCAACAGGGTGAAATGGCAACCCTGGCCAGGGGCAGAGAATACCTAAGGTACAATAGTGACTGGTCTAAAATGACATTCCTACATCCTCCTGAATTCAGGGCCACGAACCTGAAACCGGAGGAGGTCCCCGCCCCGGTCATAGAGAACACTGTGCCCTACATTTTGGGCCAGGACTGATTTGAAAGGCTTCAAGGCCTAGTGCCCGCAGTACGCCATTATTTAGTAGCAACTAAGCTGCCGAGGCGAACGGAACAGTAGGTGGGAAGCCAAACATACCCTGGCGACCACTGTGAAGATCTCGGACAAGAGCGGTACGACCAGAGATGAGGTGACTGGAGCAATGATTTGTAGGTGGATTTGCAAAGTCATCGAAAAAGCCTATGCAGACGGAGATAAACGAGGGATAGGCGAAGAAGTGAACGCCCACGAATTGTGGGCCATGGCAACATCGTGGACATATGCAACAGGCACGCCTATGGAGGAAGTGGTAGCTGCGAGTAGATGGAAGAGTAGATGGACTTTCATCGCCTAATACCTCTGGGGCATTTAGATGTCGGGCAACCTTCGGGAGGGAAGTGTTCATATCCATGGACAGAGTGGTTCGGAAGAAGTAAAAAAGGTAAACATGGTAAACCTCCTCTGAGATGTATTAGTGGGGTAGGGGTTAGCAAGGACGTGCAAGGCGCAGGGTTCGACGCCCAGATGGGTGTGACAAAGCCGGCATAAAATACAGGCCTGTCACCTGTATTTTAGGATACAGTAAACCTTGTTACCAACACTGTTTTACCATTACGCTGTACAAAATGGAAAACATTTTCATAAAAGCAGTTTTCATTCGCAGAATGTAACCAAACCTATCAGTAACAGTGGCACGTAATACATCTTCAAAATTTATTTTCTGAAATTGGCACTCTTTCAGTTCAGTGAAAGGCTCGCTTGTACTGATTTCACACTGCTAAAATCATCTCGCGCCGGGCTCGCTCTGATCAAGACTGAGTGAGGGCCAGCCCAGGCCAGCTCGTGTCGTAGTTCACATGTAAAAGTTCTTTGCGACCGTGTTTACGCCATCTGGCAGGAGGTGGGAGTGGTGGTGTCCTTATCCCGCAACAAAAGGATTGCGTAGGGTAGCAGACGAATGAGAAAGTGTCTTTTGTGCAAGTTGAAGGATAATATGCGAGAAGTGTCTGCTGTCCCGCTTCTACCAGCAAAAAACTTGGGGCTGGGCTGGCCCTGAAGCACAATTTTTTTTCGTAAACAGTTCAGCAAAACTCCCTACATAGCTCTCCATGCAATCCAGAAGCGTACAGAAAAAACCCGTTTAAAACCAAACCTAACTACAACAACAACAGATCAGCAATAAAGTCAATTTACACGTAGTAGGTGCTAAGTTTCGTAGCGCGATCTGGCCTGCCTATCTGAACTGTTTACGAAGAAAAAAAATATACAGCCCAGAAGCAAGCGGCCAACGTGTGCTCTCTCTCCAGACGAATTTAATAATGTGAAATGGTGAGCATACTCCTGTATGAATTTAAGTATGAAATCAGTAGGCCTATTAAAACACAAATTGGGAATATGAGAAGTAATTTTTCCTTAGGGAAGGCACAGAATCATAAGAAAATTTCAACGTAGGCTACCCCTGAGCCCCGCCAAGCGATGCGCGGCGGCCTCTTGTGACATCACCCATGCAGTTCGACATTGACAAGTTTACAAGAACGGCTGCAGTTAGGCTCTGCGCATGCAGTGCCGCAGTTAAGGGGGGCGAAAAGGGTGCAAGGCACTCCGGCCCAGGAGGCAAGCAAGCCCATAAGCCTAATTCAAAGCAGGAGGCCCAAATTTGTATCTAAAACTTCTATACAAAAGACCATGCCCTTGAACCCAAAATTGCTTGCTTTTTTTTTTGGGGGGGGGGGGAAGCTACATTTTACCCTTGCACCCCCTTTGAAAAAGACTAGCTGCGGCACTGTGTGTATGGACTAGCCCATTCTAGCCCAGTCACGCAATATATGCAATGCGATGCCGAGCTGTCAAACTTTTTGTAGATGCTAGCAACTTAACTTAATGCTGCAAGTTGTTGCATGGTTAGTTCAGCGTTAATAACGAGTGCGACAACTTGCAGCATAAATTACAAACCATGGGAATGTAAAGAAAAATGATTAGCTCAACTAGTATATTTCTACCAAGTTTGTTTATATTGAAGTTTCTGCCCCTTCCAAATTCTCGTAAAGCTATCTAACCCTAAGTCATACTAATTATCTCATCACAATGAATTTTTTTATGTGTTCAATTAAAAGTGTTCTCCATTAGGTGCTGTTGAAAGGTTCAGTTTTAAAGTTTTGCGTATCTATTTCCTATCATTGCATCCTTTGTTCAGTTGAAATGGTCTTTCCACAGTAGTTGGTTACGACCATAATAAAAATTTACGTAAGCTGCTAACTAAACTAGCTAGGCCAGACAGACGTTAAAGTTCGACCTAGGTTCTTGACGCTCTTCAAAACCTTATACCATATTCTTGTAAACGTAAGGTCCACCACGATTTTCCCTAAGTCGTGCCAGCCGTATTGCACATATAGGCCTACCTGTAAAGCCGGGATATTGGCTAGAACCTTTTTCCAGGCCTTGAGAAGTGTGGAAGTCTGACCTATTGTCAACATCAGGCTACAAAAGCTTCGAATTTACTGACTGACAGCAGTCTAATGTTAAAATAAATAATTCTTAAAAAGTTAATTTAATAAAATATTTGATACCAATTATTATTATACTAATCATTTGTTATCATATATTTGTAAAGCATTATGGCAAATTTTCTTGTTAGTTAGCAGAGAAAACGCAGTCACACATTTACCACCACTCAAGATTTAACAAATTACTAAATCTCGTAAATTTTCGATGGTGCTGCGATCTTCTTCTTCAGAAGTTTTACGAACAGACTAGAAAAGTCACATGCTGGGCGAAAACTGTTTCAATGTCATAATTCGCCATAATGTCGACCGTTAACCACTTTAATCGCCGTTTAAAGGTTTTCAACATTTGTAATGCGTTGCCTGACTACATTCTGCCATTTAAAGACAAAAAAATTAAATAGCTCGTACACATTTTTCCCTTCAAAATATCTACTCTTCTACGAGTTCTACTTTTGGTGCCTCAGCATAAAAAAAAATTATCTTCATGCGTAGGCAAAACGTGCAAAATCAGAATACTGAGCCTGTAAAATGGTACAGAAAATGAATATTCGTAGCTTGGAAAAAGTTGGATAAGGCCAGGAATTTACGAACCCTGCCTTGAGTTGGTGCTTCGGGGACATGGTGTCTATCAGTTGGCGCTGTTGCCACTAAACGTGCACTAATGATACTGGAAGTCTATTAGTGATTGCTATTATATCTTTAACTGTCTGTAGAGTTGGCTGTATCATGGGTAGATAGGTACCCATGGCTGTATTCATGGTGGTATTTTTTTTTTTAGATCTTCGAGTAGCCTAAACTTCTTCCACTCATCTTGGTTTGCCGACTTGATATGGCACCGTAGCAGCCTACTTAAATTGAAAACCGAAAGAGTGTTAGATTACTTTGTTGCATTCATTTAAGTTAAAATTGGTCTAGAAAACGTTGAAAAGTCATCAAAAGTTTCTGTACAGATATGACCAGGATCTACTCGGACAGACTTAGGGGTTGTCGGGGGATTAGAAATTTGTCTGTATGAATGGTATCCTGACTGAGGCAAATTTGAATCTGGACATGTACATAAGCTTCTTAACATTCTTCAACAAAAAGCAGAGGTCATGAGGAAGGCCTTTGTTAACGTGCAAGAAACTGCCAATGTAGGCTACTTATTGGGATGTTTCTTCCCACCTCTTTTCCCCATCCCCAGAATACTTAATTTAAAATAAATTAAAATTGCTACTTAAGGGTCTAATTTGTGGCTTTTTGCTGTTAGTTAGGAAAAATGTGTTGCACATACGGTACCTTGTACCACTACATTGTTACGTCTTTCCACACACATCACATTGATGAAAATGGAGAAAGGAAGTTGCTTCCTTGTTATAGTGTGTTAAAAATGACCCTTAGACAATTCACAATAATTATTGGAATAACAGAAGACATCATATAGGATTGTTAAAAGCTAAAAACAGTTTTCTTTTGTAAGCTGGCTGCTTCTTGGATTTGACTGGATTTTGTGTGGGTGTCATGGTTTTTTAATGCTGACGAATTTGGCTGCCAAACATGCGAGTAGGGATAAAAAATTTAGACGTTTGGGCAGGTTGTGGAGACCTTCCAATTTGCCGGGTTTCAGGTTTGCATTTGGATGAACGCCATAGTATTTTTTCTTCTTTTTCTCTACATTTGCCTGGCAGCTTCTTATGCCAATATCAGAAACTCAAGTTTTTGCTCCATTTTTATTTGTACTTTTACTTGAGATTGCTACTACACATGTTCATCACTTTTTCAATACAAACGGACACGCTTCAATTTGACAGTTACATTTGGGCTATGGTTCCCATCCTGCCCCTTAGCCAGCTTTTTGTACTTTGCGAAGCCAGAAGAGTTTTCGATCGTTTGCCAATAACTTGGTTGTTTGCTAACCGCCTACTGGAGTGTTTAGTTCGGTGTTCTAGGGAGAGGCCAGCCCAAAGCAATTATGATCATTGATAGTGCCACAAGATATTTTTTATTGCTCTATAAAGTTGCTAATTATGATATTTTATGGTTGGAATAGTATTTTAAATGAAGGTATATCATTTCAGTTGAAGGCCTGTCAAACAAAAGTGAATTTTAAGTTACAGCTGAGTGATGTTTAATCTCCTCTTCCAATTAAAGGTTAATGTCCTTTGATGTGGTTAGTAATACTTTAAAATTCAGTTGATGTCCCTGCGAAGAATCATTAATTAAAGACTTGAAAATGCGCAAAGCTTTCGCCTAATATTGGGTAGGCGCAATATGTACTGTACATATCTATTAATAAATGCTGTAAGAGACATTTATTCCCTATTAGTCTGTATATTAATTTGCTAATTTTGTTCCAAAAGTTTTTATTGTACTGTTAATTTAATTTAGAAGCAGGTTAAATTTAGAAGCAGGCACACATTCTCAACTAGCATGTGTTTTTTTTATATAGTTGATAATCATGGTAGGTTTTAGAGTACACTGTAGGAAACTGCCTACCGTCATTCAATGGGGCAACATATATTTAGTGTCATTGCACTGCATGGAGAAATTCTGCCCCATTTACTAAACTTCCTGCCTTATTTAAATCCACACGAATGGCACATATTTACAGATAACTTTAAATGAAATGCAGATCTCTGCACATATTTACTGATACCTTGAATTTAAATAAATTAGATATGTCTAATTCAATTACAGATATCTGCAATTTAATTTTAAAGATACTTGTAATTCAGTTGCAGATGTCTGTAATTGAATTACGTTATGTACAGATCTGAAAATACTTTTTGATATCTTTAAAGAATTGCAGATGTGTTTATTGCATTAAAGATATGTTCTATTCTATAATAAAAGAAGGAATAACTTGCCATGTCTACAATGTGTAAGCGTCGATAAACCCATAATTACAAGAGAATGACT
>JAHWFP010238924.1:0-29255 GCA_023313725.1 Lithobius niger | reverse complement strand
GGCCGTCAGACGCTTGAGCTCCTCACAGTCAATACAGCTATCTCAATCGGCTGTGAGTCGAAATCGAAGAGATCCGTCTGTAAACTCGTTCGCCCTTTCAGAGTCTCCAGCGACAAGTGTGCCATCTTCAGAGAGTATAGGTGGGATGCTACATTTCTGTCTATTTGCATTCTTGACAAAAGCCCAAAAACGCTTTGGGTTTTTTGTAAAGGTAACACCTAAGGGCCCATTTATAATATTGATTTCGACGCGTACACGTGACGCTCGGCGCGTGAAACTATAGTTTTACCCATTCTCAACACTTAAGCGCGACCATTTACAATTGTAGAGCAGGAGGGCCAACGCACGTGTTTTGCTATTTTCAAGCGTCACGCAAATATCTACTGGACCTAGATTGGTGAGCGCCAAGCAACGCTCGCACGCTTAGTTGTTGCATGCTGGGATACGAAAATGGTGGCATCAATGGATTTCATCGGCGCCGATCGGCGCCACAAGATAGGGAAACGTGGTCTGCTAAAAGGTTGAATGCTCAAAATAAACGGCCGATTATCTTAATTACAGTGACCTTGACCTGTATGGCATCGAATCTTGGTGCTATAGAAGGGGGAAGTTGTGAAACAGCATAGTTGGAACGGAGTATCGGCCAGCATTATCAAGCTCATGCGCCTGCAAACGCATTTGATTTGAAAAGAGCGTTTGCTTTAGCATGACGATACCACGAGAGGGTCAAGCAGATTATCCGCGCGCACTGCATTGCTCATGAACTGGCATATGGTCAAGTGTCGAGCGCCACGCTCACGCACAGCCTTTTATATTGTAAACGCAGCCTAACCCCTCCATATATTCCTGCTTCCGTTCCCACCAGCAATTTCTTAACCAATTCTTTATAGTTGTTTGCCCTAAGCCACGAATGACTAGATCCGGATTTCCTTGGCTGTTGCCTCAGCCTCTTTCCCTTTCTGACTGCTCTTTTAACTTGAAGATTCACCCATGGCTTGTCTTTGGAAGGATTCGTAGCTACATGAGGAGTAAACTTTGGCACAGTTTGGAGCAAGTTACTCTTAAACACTGACCAGTTTTCCTCAACTGACCTGTCGGGAGCTAAATTTTCAAAATCAACATGAAGATCTTCAAGTTCTTGGTTAATTTTGCCCAGTCCGCTTTGTTATATCTCCATGTATATTTCTCATTCCCATCATCCATATTGAAAGAGGCTGGCAAAACAACTCTTACGAGTGAGTGGTCGGAGACCTCCTCTTCAACTGAGACAGATTCCCTTGCACAACTTAATGTAGTAAAAAACAAGTCAAGGCAATCTTTACACCTTGTGGGTTCTTCAACAATCTGCTCCAACCCAAATTCATCCATCATTCTTTCAAAAGATTCAGGTTTGATAGAAGCGCAGGAGTTCCTCCAACCCTCGTCATGCCATTTAAGGTCTGGGAAGTTAAAGTCACCGCCAATGACCACATTACGACTATTCCTGAGTATTGTTTCCCTAACTTGCTCATACAACACGTCTACTGCACTTTTATCCTGTTGTGGCCTGTACACGCACACAAACCAGAAAACCTTGGATGCCATAGTCACTTTGCACCAACATGCTTCAACAGAATTTTCGGCAATGATTTCCTCACTCTGCAACGAGTCTTTCACTGCAATCAGAACTCCACCTGCTCTGCTTTGCCGGCCTCTTCTGTACACCACATAGTTCCTGGGAAACCAGCAGTGAGTGGGATCGTCTCATTCAACCACGTTTCAGTGCACATAAAAATGTCCGGATTTTCAGATATTAATAACTCATCAAGCTGAATTTCCTTGTTCTTGATACTACGGAAATTTACTAGCACCACAACCAGCTTAGAGATGTTCAGAGACCGGCCAGTGGCTGATGGCCGACTGTTGTGGTTGTGGAGTGTTCTTTATTTGCTGGGAAACCAATTTTCTCTTTAGGATTTTCCCTCACCTTAAAATCAGTTCTGGAGCGACTTTCCTCCTCTCTTGCAGAAGTTGAAGCAAGTTTTTTTTATCTCCTCGTGCTCTTGCTTCGATCTGTCTGGCGAAATGGCAACCTGTTTTGTTTTGTGAGCAATAACATAGCCCCTACACCTGTAACTTTTGTTAACAAAAAGTTCTTAATCTGCCTGGTTTTGGAATTTGACAAGCAGTGGGCAGTCTCCCATTGTTTTTTTTAATAAGTCTGCATCAACATTTCCAGGATTACACTTAGAATGTATGATAAAATGGTCTGCTCTTAGCCTTCGAACTATTAGTTGGTGCGATTAACTTGGCGAATGTTACACAATTTCTTTGGCAAAGTTGCTTAGATTTGTGATGATACACTAGTGTGTGTCTAGATATGCAGTATGCACGTCAGTATACACGTTGTCATTGTCCAAAGTTTAGCCGTCCAATCAGAGACGATGCCGACAATACTAGGAATGGTTATAACTATACTTTCGTACTTACGCGCCCTCCCACACCATTCCCGTTACACCCCAGGCTGTAAACCAGGAAAGGTATGAAATTCATTTCGTACTGCAGCCGTTCGTCAAATTTGATGGCTGGAAGCCTTCCTGCTATCTCGGTATCAGTGAATAATCACTCTATGGGAATTAACACGAGGATGAGTGGACTAGTAAGAAACTAGAAACTAGAAATGGAAGTAACATATTTACAACGTTATTGAGGGCCAAATTTTGCATTGAAAGCCGCACAGCTGACATTCCTACACAAGTTAATTTTTGTCAGGCGGGTCATTGCTCTCCATTTTACCATACTTTAAGCTTTTGTGCCGCATTTTATTTTTCCCCAAGTAGCTGAAATGTGCACAACTATGCTTCAGTATATAAGACACTTACGCTATGGCATCGCGCTGCAATTGTGACAATTGTCGACATTTGAATTAATGTGATGTTTGTTGCCTAACTCGGCGTTTCTGTTTGGAATCTGTGATGGCAGGAGTCAACCAGGTTTCCACAACAAACAAAACATCATACTGGTTAGTAGCCAATAGTAAATGAAAATCAGCCATATTTGCTACCAAACTGCATGCACTTAAAGTGATGTAATTTAAATTTCTAGTGCTACCCGTAGAAGTACACACCTGTGGATTTTCTTGGGATGGGTTGCATTGCCCAGAAAATGTCCCTGTTAACATTTCATGTTTCCCTGCTTAGTATCCTAATTAGTATTTCTGTCCTATTTTCTATCCTTAGTATTTCTATCCTAATTGACAACTTTGTGGAGGTATTACCAATTAAATTTCGAAAAAAGTGTTTTTTTGATCCACCGTATTATACACTTCCCCTCTTCTGGTTGATATCCCGTTTGCTATACCGACGGATTTGACGGCATCGTCCTAAAATCCAATTTCAAGAAAGAATCTTTGTAGCCGTCCAAAACTGCGTATGGATTGTTCACTCCTGGTGCAAAGTTTCTGCATCATCTGTTGACAAAACTAGTTATTGTTTGTCACTCCAATTAAAATGCAGAGCTATCTTATTTGGACACATTAAGATTTAACTTTTTTTTCATTCGATGTTAATTTGACATTGTTTCAAACTTTTTTCAAACTTTTTCTCTGAATGAGTTCAAAAACAATAAAAACAGTGTAGTCATGATACCACACATGAAACTTCTACTTATACATGGAGCATCATTATGCATCAGACGATAGTTGATCAATTTTCTGAATTTAAGTATTTCGAAACATAGAACCAACTTTTTTGAATCCCAGAATTGGATTTTAGATTCAGAAAAGTGGTAGGCTACCTTTGTTGTGAAAGTTTAATTTTAGCATTTTTTTAGGGGGGAGGACAACATTTTCCTTTAAGGGTAAGCCCACGCATCACTCTCAATCTGCCCCTCTCCCAGCCCAAAAAACCTTTGGTATGGAAACGGATATCTATTTTTTTTTAGCCCACACGAAATAAGTGCCTGTGCTCATTAATTATCCGTTGTTTTTATTTTTTTGGATGCCAAACAGCAACTAGTTTTGTCAACAGATGGCTCAGAAACTCGGCACCCGGAGTGAATAATCCATATGTATTTTTGAATGCTATGAACATTATTTCAGAGTTCAATTTGAAATGAGACTTGATATAGGATTTATGGCAAACGAACATGTATGGCAAACGGGATTATAGCAAACGCGATTATGGCAAAAGGGATTATGGCAAACGAGCAGAATCCGTTGAGGCAGATGGCTTTCGTCGATGCAAATGCTGGCTTGCACGTGATAAAATTGATACTGTCTGCTCACGTTTTTTGTGTTGCTGTGGTTGGATTGTTTAACCATGTGTTATGGCATGGTAGTGACGAAAAAATAATCACTGGGTCGTAGCTTCAGAAAAGATCCCATTCTGGTTCTGCACTCTGGCAGTTTTTCCGTCAATATCACAGAATACTTAAGTCATTTTTTTAGTGTCATTTTAAGTTCTGTTAGTATACAAAGGCATGTTATTTTGTAAAAATAACTAAAAGTAATTGTGCCTTATTACGTATAAGTTTGGTAACGTGTCCCTCATAAGATTTTTGTTACCCAGTTATGACTCTTTGAATAGTGTTTGGGTTTTGTCGGGCTACTGGTCATTTCTCGTAGGGTTATTGCTCCTCCTCCCCTTTTTTCCGTTTCATTTTCTCCTTTTCTTTTCTGTCCACCCATCCAGGCGTCTTGTTGAGTTTGTTGCGCTTGGTTATATGTTGGTTGGTACTGGTATCCAGTGTTTGCAGTACAGTTTTAAGTAATTTGTAGTTTAGTTTAATATTGAGTGGATGATGTACTAGATGCTCAAAATAAATAAACCAGTAAACCCTGTGAGAGGTTCTTGGTATTGTACTATGTCCTGAGAAGGTCCCATAAAAAAACAGAAACCATAGGCCCCATCCATACACTCACGTTTTTCACACCCCTTCCCCTGTAAAAAAGATGAGTATAAAAAACAGCACATATGGAAGAGGAAACCTCAAGTATACCATCTGCACCATACACTTTAGAAAAACCGAGAACAAATCATCACGGGAAAGTGAGGTGACACCCCCCCACTCAACATTCTTCCAACAATTGGAGCAAGGTTTTCATACAGCCTGTGACAAGCGTTTTACGAACAAAAAATGGTCTGCCGGGAGAGAGAGGGCTTCTGTAGTCTGCAGGTGAACGTGGAATTTTGCATTGTGCAAGATTCTAAGTTAGGCCTATTTAGGCCACTTTGGGCCGAAGTCAGGCCGATTTGAACAAGTTTGCTGCAAGAACGTTTTTCCAAAGACGTTTGTTGAATGTGTTTTTTTTTACTAAACAACTTGAGAACGACCCAACCTATCGTCTTGATAATAGCACCACTCAAAAGCTCTCGAAAAAAACGGATCAAATGTTCTACTTGAACGTCAAAATCGGTCAATTTTTGGCGAAATTATTGCAAAAAAAAACGCGAAAGAAAAAATTAACTGCAAGACAGCCAGCTGCACTGCAACGTAGAGTGGCCCGTCGCTCTTATTCTGCCACAGGACCCAAGAGCATCCCAACAGATTCTGCTACAGGTCATAACATACAGCACTCAACCTACCGCAACATAACTACAACACCCAACAGCGCCGAACTACAGCACTTCAGCACTACACTACACTACAGCACTACAGCACTTAACTACGGCACCATAACTACAGCACCCAGATGTTTAATGATGCTAAACTGGTCGGGTTCACTATTGATTCCGTATGAGTAGAGGTGTTTTAAAAGGTTAAGATAATGTATTGCCTCATCGTTTCTTTTTATTTATCGTCAAAAAATCGGTGCGGGCGGAAGCTCAGAATCACCTTTTTATTTTTAATAGCCTCTATTTTCTATTACATACAATTTGTAAGGCCATTCGAAATAGAAAAGTAGATTCTCAGGGCCCGCTTGCACCGATATTTTGACAGGAAAAAAAAGAAACAAAGCAGAAAAAATAACATTTAACGATTTTAAAAATATCCTCATTGAAAAAAGAAATATAAAAGTACCGTCTTGTCGTTAAAATACTTTATGGACATGCGGTAAGCAGATTTATTAGGCAGTGTTATTTATTTTACCCAAAATAAAATATAATTTCTCAGGAAAAATATGGCCTAAAAATAATAAAATTAACATTAAAATTCCGCCCACCCGCAGATTTCTTAAGAAAAGGGCCTTAGAACCAACTTTCTTTTTTTAAGTGGCCTAATAGATGAATAGATAAATAAATAGATAAATAAATCACAGTAATAAAAATACAATAAATAAATAAATAAAATAACTTACTGTGACAAGCCGACAGAAATGTCAGCTTAACACCAGGGTTTGTACACAGGGCATAGTACGTCTACCAAAGCTATATCTTCTGAAATCAGTGCGTCACTCTGAGTGGACAGAAGACAGAAAACAGGAGATGCCAAGCAGCTTAGAAATTTTTGCCATAAGGGGCAGATGGTTATATACATATGCAGTATCTATAATGTGCAAGCATTAAAATTGGCTGTAAGTTAGCTTTCATGTTTCTTGAAAATGGTTTCGTCTGTAATATACGAACACTATAATACATTTGAAAATTTGGATTTATAACCAAATGTACTAATATGTTAGGCAAAACCGTATTCGTTTATTATAGCTGATAAGATTTCAGATTAATTATAACCTAAAGAGCATTGCTGAATCTGTATTTTCACACATTGGTTTTTCAAGAGGCTTTCATTTGGTGAGTAAAATTGCTAAGTAATATCAAAGGTATATTTTAAAACTTACCTTCTACCTCTTCATTCTTGTTCTAACTAAGTGTGGTTTATTTAAACGACACTTGTAGTTTAAATTGTGGTTTAATTTTTCTATTGTGATTTTAATTGTGTTACTGATTATCATGTTCTAAATAATTGTTGTTTTGTGTTACGGTATAGTTGTTTGTTTTAAACAATTATGGTTAAATAGTGTTTTGTGTCACTGGTATTCTGTATTGTTTTTTGTTGTTGTTGTTTAATTTTTTGACACATTTCGTTTCCATTTATGTTTGCATATTTTTTTCATTTGGGTTTCGTGTAATTTCGAAAGAGTTCGAGGCTTTGGAACATCCTTTGGCTAGAATGTAAATTCTATGAGCCATATATCACACAACAATATTTTAGCACCAACCTCTCCCACCCGCCTCCCCTAGTGTAAAATTATGTGGTTCTAAGAATTAGTTCTATCAATGTATGTGATCCAAACGCTCTGTTACGGGCATATTTGTAACAATACGATTCATCATTTTTGTTATGTGGCTATGATTCCATGAAACACGGAATTGCTGAAGGATGAGGATCTTGCGAAATCACATTCACAACATTAAAGTACTAGCAAAATTACATTCACAACTTTAATGAAGTCACACATTATCATCTCTAGAGGTAAATTGTTTATTACGATAAATACGTACCACAACACACTTTTTTATAATTTTTATAATTTTTGTTTTTAGTTACAAGAACTGCTAAATTATGTTGACTAAATCTTAGCGCCTGGAAGAAAACAACTAAGCTCAATTTGGGGTTTTCATTTGCTGATGGATTGCAAATTACGGCAGCAGGAATCTGGATGAAGTGACGTTACATGGACCAGATATCTGTTCCACAATGATGCCTCTGTAAACAACACATCAGATAAATCAAAATGGAAAGGCAAGGTAAGAATACAAATATTCCCTGAAGCAGGTCGAAATACCACACCATAACATTTTCTAATTTTGTTTTTATTTCATAAGTTCCAAGTCTCCATTAAACTGTCAGCCCACCCAGACAACGGTCAGACACAGTATGTATGCCAAACCACCTGAGCTGGGAATTGATCCCACGACCTTTGAGACCAAGACCCAAAGACCAAAGTCCTGCAGATAAAACATACTGAACAGCTAAGAATAAAACCATCCCCAAAGCAGGTCGAAATACCACACCATAACGTTTTGTAATTTTGTTTTTGCCCTTCAAGTTCCAAGTCATCATTCAACTGCCCCGTCAACTGTCAGTTATGTTGATCCAAAGACCGAAGACCGAAGATCTAAAGACCGAAAACCAAAGACAGAATGCATGTCAGACCACCTGAGCTAGGAATTGAACCCACGACCTTTAAGACGAAAATCCAAAGACCAAAGTCCAAAGTCCTTCAGATGAAACAGACTGAACAGGTAAGAATAAAACCATCCCTCGAAGCACGTCAAAATACCATACCATAACGTTTTCTAATTTGCTTTTTTTCCCTTCAAGATCCAAGTCTCCATTCAACTGTCAGTTCACCCCGACAACTGTCAGTCATGTTGACCCGAAGATCCAATGACTGAAGTTCGAAGATCCAAAGACCAAAGAGCGAAGATCCGAAGAACGCAGTCCTGCAGATAAAACATACTGAACAGGTAAGAATAAAACCATCCCCTGAAGCAGGTCGCCATAACCCGTTTAAAAAGTTTTTAGTTGCCAAATTAACGCAGTGTAACATGGCAGTAATTTCAGATGTTCCGCGCAATAAGTTGGTTTATTTTTAAGTAGGAAAAAAGACTGAAAGTAAAAAAAAATGTACTCTGACAAGTTATTTTTAGTGGGGAAACTGGCAAAACAGGTTAAGATTTTAAGACGTTGACCTGTTTTAAATTACTAAACAGGCCAAGTTGCTAACTAAATTATTAAGATAGTAATTTATTTGCTAAAAGTTGCCCTTGCCCCCTCGGCGGTCTGTGCATGCTACTGCGTGTGTTCATTCATTTTTATTTCCATGGCATCACTACGTAATATACACAGTCCAATCAAATCTTCCTAAAGTAATTTCTGAGAACTTTCTGAGAACTTGAGTGCAAAAATGTATCCCCCCACCCCCGGCCCCCAACTGCCCTATGGCCACAGAATCATGCCTTTTTTTTTACTATTCGGAGTAGCATTTCATACTCCTTAAAACACACCCTGTAGCATCTGGCTTTAGAAATGCCCTGGAGCAAAGCATCTGGTTTTAAGGTACCAAACTTCTTAGGTGGTAATGAGATCTTAAAGACGGATGCAAAATTTTAAAATGCTAAAGTATCTTAACTTTTAGACAGCACTAAAGTCTTACTGTAAGGTGTCAAAAGTCTTTAAAACGGATGTACTTTAAGACACCTATTTTTTTTTGCAGCGTAATTATGTTTTATTTTCGTTTTTCTATGCAAATTTCTTTGTAAATTTCGTTTTAAATTTGTTTTATTTTTGTAAATATATCTTTGTAAAATTTATAAAAATCGTTGCTTTTCCTTTTTCTTTCAGTGCCAAGAAAGACCCTATCCCACGTCAAACTCCAAGTCTCCATTCTACTGTCAGCCAACCCCGACAATAGCTGTCAGTCATGTTGACAGTATGTATTCACTTCAGGCAGCCTGAGCGGGAAATCCAAAACATTCGAGACCAAGACCCAAATACCTACACATAAACAGAATGGACAGTCTGTGTGTATACATACCTTGGCATTCACGTCAGACAGCCTGAATAGGGAATCCAAAACATTCGATACCAAGATCTGAAGACCTACAAATAAACAGAATGGTTAGTCTGTGTGTGGCATTCATGTGTCTACATACCTTGGCATTATTTAAAAATAGTACGGACATTGACATTATTTAAAATTGGTATTGAGGCGACATTGTTTCTCTGATGTGTAAAAGGATAATATTTTTTACTACATTAGCTAGCCTTTTACAAATTTCCGAACATTTTTTCTTAAAAAAATAGACACACGGTCAACCATGTAGAATCATTTTAATAGTGACAGAAAATATTCAACCAATATCGTCCAGATTAAATAATGACACATTTGTTGGTGTTATATAACAGTTCGTCTAATATAAATCACCAAGTGAAGTAGCCTTAATTGGGGAAAACCACTTAAAAATAAAAGGCACCCATTGCTCTTGCCTCCCGGGTGGGTGTGGAAAAGAGTAAAATAATTATATAAAACTCTGTTAAATTAAAAAAAAATATTGACATTTGTTTTATGACCGTAATATGTAGTAAATGTATAAAAGTTTGAATATAGAATATATACATGCATTTATAACAATGATTTAAAAAAAAACTATTCTCAAGAAATAAAAAAAGAATTTAAAACAAAATATTCTCAATTCTTTTATTATATGCCTTACTTGTTTGAAATCTGTTCTAGAGGGAAGATCGATTGATTCTTAAAAAACTTGAGACAAATGAAGATTATGGGTCGACTCACATAAAGTAGGCATTCAATAAACAATTATTTTGTTTCTGCCCTCTCATGGCAAAAAAAAACACTGTAACAAACAAAACATAGGAATGGTAAGTTTATATAGTATGTGTATAAATATATATATAGTATAATGTATAATATATAATATATAAACTTACAATTCCTATGTTTTGTTTGTTTACAGTCTTTGCCCGATGACAGCCCCCCCATACCTTATTTAATCTGGTGTCTACAAACATACCTTATTTAACCACTGGTCTGGCGTCTGGTGTCTAAAGAAATACGGGAAAAAAATGTCAAAGAAAAATCATCCCAAAACAGAGATGTCAGAATATATAGAATGAAAGTTCCAAGATCTATGGGGATGCTTTCGAAAGGTTATCGTGTGTGCAAAGCATGGCCCCCTCATAATTCAGATTGATCATTCTCAGATGTAGCAAATATCCTTATTTTCCCACTGTAATTCTCCAAATGTAATTGTTAACACTCTGGGTTCTAAGAGCTGATAATTCAGCTTTTATTCTTATTAACACAATACAACCTTATTCCTCTCAGTAAATGGTGTTTGTACTGTGTATTTAGTCTACGGTTACAGACATTTGATTTAAAAAATATAAAACATAAGCAATCTTTTACATGAGCAGAGCCTCCCGAATAGTTTCGGTTTTAATTTTTATTTAAATGTTTCAGAGTTTTAGTTTTCACTTAAAACTAATTTTTACTTAAAATTTTCAAACGTTTAAATAAAAATTAAAAATTGTTTCTCATCAGGGGTAGTTAAACTCTATCCGATAACATTCTTCCTAAAACATCTCAAAACAGATACTGATAGAGTATATGTAGAACTTTCATTGTTTATAAACTAACTGGAGTTTTTAAGAGCTGATACGTGCAAAAAACAATACTAACAAATTGCATTACAGTTCAATTATCTTCATACGCCTCATCAGATCTTCGGGCCCCTCATAATCATAGCCGTTGGACCGATAGGTTATACACAATCCGATAAGTTATACAAAATAAAATTTAGCCATCAGACCGATAGGTTATACACTGTATACAGAATAAAATTTGAGTTAGCAACAGATTTATGATAGTCTACATGGCACTACGAGCAGTTTTTATAATAATAATAATAATAATAATAATAATAATAATAATAATAATAATAATAATAATAATAATAATAATAAGTTTGTTGCAAATGCAACCGTAATGGCAAGGACCTGGTGGTCACTAACTTTCATCCGAATTGTAATTGTAATTTTAAATTACAAAAGTTTACAAGCTTAAAATGAAGACGACGGCCTGGCTGCAGAGGAAGGGTAGATGGTATTGGGTTTGGGTCACAAATGCCTTACCACTAAGGTTAGAACTACCAGGGACAGACTGGTCCATAATGGCATTGCCAAACATGAGGGAAAAGTGGGGGGAGGGGGGAAAGTCGTATCACTGTCAATGTTTCTTGAATATAAAAAATAATGCATCTCGGTTTAAAGCTTGACCAAAATAAATTGTCATTCTTAATTAAGGTAATAAAAATGTATAATAACAAAACTATGGTCACCAGGAAAGACATGACCAGGAACAAGTGGGCATTACACCGGCTGGACCACTTTCTTGCTTAGGCTTTTTTTGGTGGTTGGCCCCTGGTTGGTCTGTGTTTTTGGTGGTTGGGGTGGGGGGAAGGGGGGGTGGGTGCTTCTTGGCTTTCAGCTTGCACCGTCGGGTTTTTCTATTCTATTCTATTCTTACACCAGTCGAACAATCAACACCCAACTAACAGGCGACTACATAATTGAGTTTTTTTTTAATTTAGCAGAATTGAACCCGTCAAGTTCTTGTCTGAAGCTGTTGACGGAAGCAGTTATAATGATCCGCTCAGACAAAGCATTCCACAGCGGGAGCATTCTAATGGAAAAGTACTTCCCGCAATTAATTCTGGCCGAGGGTGAAGTAATTTGTAACATTAACCCCCTATTCCTGCTCACATGGCTAAGGTCAAAGAATAGTAAATCTATCTGCAGAAAGTGGCGCAGAATTTTAAAAAGTTAAAATTAGGTCAGCCTTACACGGTGGTGTTCAAGGGAGTCCAGCTCGAGACGCTTCAAACGCAAATAATAGGACAGCTGTGCAAGACCAGGAAGCCATTTCATGAAACGACGATGCACCGATTCCAAAGGTAAATGTCGCGCAATAAGTAATGGGACCAAACATGTCAAGCATATTCCAACAGCGGGCAAACATAAATTTTAAAAGCACGACCTTTTATTTCAACACAGCCTGAATTAAAAATCCGGTTCACAAGTCCCAGATGTCGATAAGAATTTGCCACTCTATGTGATCACAGTTGGTTGGTGGGTTTTAAGGAGGAGTCAAACCAAACACCGAGGTCCTTAACTGAACAAACAATTGGAAGAGTGGTCTGGTTCAAAACATATGCGTGGGTGCTATGAGAATACACTGTATGAAAGTATTTACACTTATCATCCGAAATAGGCAGCTGCCAATCCACAGACCAACGAGAGACAAAATTAATCTGATGTTGTAATTCATATTTTGAGGTGAAGTTTACAATAGCAGCATGCAGCTTTAGGTCGTCAGCAAATTACTCCAGACTTGCATTGAATTGGCTAGTAGCTAGTAACACATTTGCAAGGTTATTGAGGGTCAGATATTGCATAAACAACAGCACATTAGCGAAAAAACTGGAATCTTAAGGCTCACCAAGTATGAGAATTGGTCCAGTTCCATTCTGTCTCCGTGAAGACCAAGTTCTTGCTCTTTATTGTATTTTTCTATTTTTTCTACGTTCCACTGAAAGAGCTTGCGTCTCCAAGTATTCTCAAAGTCATCAAACACCAAACTGTATTTGACCTAAAATGAAAAAAAAACACTACTTTTTCACACTATTAGTATTTCGGAAATTGTACAACTCCGTTAAATACCAAAACATAAAAGAAAAAATTCTTAACAGGCATGTACTATCCTGAAACTTATAGCGTAAACTAATACAACTTGTTTACCAAACACAATACAATACCTGCATCTAAAATATTTACCTAGCCAATTCAATGTTTTATTTGCCAAAACAATTTCTGTTGCCTGTTTCTCTTACTATTAGAGACCTTTTGCTGGAAACAAGTCAGGCCTGGAAGGTGCGGGAGTTGTTAAAAATGGACATTGGTTGAAAACAGAATACCTAAAAACATTTTCACCTATCATCTGTAGAATTAGTAGCCAAGAACGAATTCATGTTCAGTTCAAAGTTAACTAAACTGAAGTAAAAGCAGAAGAGAACTAGAAATAAGTTTTTCTCGTAATGTTATAATGTTGAGGACTTCCCCAAACAAAGGTATAGTTCAGCAACTAATCTCATGTGATTATGCCACCTACATCTAAAATGATCTCATAAGAATAAAGATAAGAATTATTTGAATTTAGGTGAAAAGTAAATTCTAGTCCGATGAAGGGCTGTGTGCTACTAATTCTTGCCCTGAAGGTAATATGAGGACAACTGTTAAAAATGATGTAAATAGTTAGAACGGTCCAATTTGTTTAATCTTTATTGAAACCCAGTCACACAGGTGGCAGTAACAAAATCAGCAAGCAGACTGTTCGAAGCTGCCACACACGATTAGCATAGAAAAAATACCGGCAATCTAATGTAACCCAACAACTTACAACTTATAATTGTAGCCTCTTGTTATAGATGCCCTATGATGCAAGAAGAACTTTGTTAAGTCAAAACTAACCTTGTTACGAATTACTACAAAAAAAGTGAAGATTAGATCAGCCTTGAGGCTTTGCAGCTGAAGAGAATACAGCTTGGCATGCTAGAGTCTATCCTGATCAGCTATGTAATCTATCAAGAACTTGGTAAAACATATATGAACCCCGTACAGGATGGGAATATCTTTAACCATTTGTTGGGACCATACCTGGCTCATGTATTCCGGTGTAGGCCTGGCGTACTCCTTGCAAGCCTTCATTAAATTGTTAGGGGCACCAGAGGTGAAACAGCATCTGATTACACCAAACGTTGGTTTACTGATCTGACAATATTACTACAATGAGTCAAGTATTTAGGCCTGTTGAGAATCATACACCGAAGTCTTTGACAAGTGTTATAGGTTTAATAGTAGAACTGTCTCGCTTAAATGAATTTTGTTGATTTTTTTGCCCAATGTGAAGAACAGCACATTTATCAGTACGTGTAGGCTACTGATAGTTTTCAGACCAATTTGCATGGCTTCGTTTATCTCTCGTATGACTATCATCAGAAAATTTGTGATGGGATGGATTTGGACTGCAATTTAGGTGATTTATATCGATAATAAGTAAAAGCGCTCCCAAAACAAATCCTTGCAGTCAGCTGCTGACAACCTGATGAATCTGGGAAGTTTCTCCACTGACGACGACATGGAGTGTGCAATTTACATTAAAATCCCCAATCCACTTTATAAGAGGACCAGTGAACCAATTGTTCCAGTTTCGTCAAAAGTTTCCAGTGAAAAACAGACTCAAATGCTTTTGCAAAGTTGACAAAAACAACATCCATTGGAATGCCTAAATCGACAGATCTTGTCCACTCCTCCAAGACTGATAAAATCCAAAGGATGGTCGATCGATGAGATAAAAAAACGAAACTGATTGCTGACAATAATGCGATAAAGGAAAGGAAAGATGCAAAAAGAAGTTGTTCCAATTTATTCCATTACTGGCATGCACGTGATTTTATTTCAATGATAATTTGATGGGTCGGAAGCACCACCTATTTTGTAAGTAGGTATAACTCGAGCGGTCAGTTGTAGCAATGTCTATTTTTACGATGAGATGCTTCACCAGAAGTGATGTCACCATATGGGTCCCCTTGACCAGTAAATGAGGTCACCCCCCACTCCACCAAATCTGCATATATGCATACAAATTTCCCATAAATTCTAACTCTCTCGACCAGAAGTGATGACACCCTACAAGTCTTGCTAGGCCAGAGTGGAATCACCCCCTTCTAGAGACCAGAAGTGACCTCATTACCCGCTTAAACTGTGTAAATTCTACCAAATTCAGTATTTACGTTATCGAGAATCCAAGATGCTGCCCCATAGAAAGTCGCCGTTTTGAACCCAAGATAACCACCTATAGGCAGTCGGAATTTTGCAAATGAAGAAGAGACATCATTGCCCAACCCTTCCAATTCGTGATTTCTGATGAAGCCCAATTTTGTGAAGCAACAGCCAGTTGAAATCGACAAACTAACCGATTTTTCGTGGTAAAAAGGATTGCACATTAAAATTTAGTTTTATTGAAAGGATTCAAAACTACATTATGCTAAAATCGGATATTTTCACGGTTTATAAAAAAATTATGATCGAGGATCTTACTATCCAGGAGCTGGCTTCCTGTTGCACCCAGCTTTGATGGCAGCAAGAACGTGCTTTAGAAGCCCCAACATCTAAGGTTTTTGGACAGACTGGCTTGTAACGCTACCCAACGGTGAAACATGGCAGAATGCACTTCCATAATGTATTTGTGGAATTCGCACTACGAAAGCTGGAACAAAGTGTTGAGCTCGCTGTCGATAAAGTGAACTTGGGCATCATTACCATTGGACCGAACATAAAGTTTCATCTTCCTATTCAAAGTCAGGACATCCATCATTTCAAACTCATTCGTTGATCCTTTTGTGGTAGTGATATAGGTCCGGCCAGTCTCTCTAACTCAGGTTCACAGTATCAGCTCTACGTTTGAAGATCACTGCATGATCGCCATACTGTTCGTTCGGAACAACCAACTCGACATAATGACCCCAGCATGTAGTATCCTTCGTGATTTGTCATGGTTTATGCGGTGCAATGACATCTTTCCTCTTTCTTCTTGTGATTGAGGGGTATAGTTTCAACTCGTCCCCATCCAAATGCTAACACAAACCCTACTTCCAAAACATGAACGTATGTCTAGATGATGTACTGTCATTCCCATCGTGATTGCATTTGTTTATTTTAAGTTTCTGTTCCTCTTTTAATTGTGAAAGAAATTTTCTGTTTCAAGCAATAAAATCATGCTCGTTGCACTAATATTGATTAAATATTAAACTAAATTTTAAAAAGTAGCAAAATATTTTAGGCCCTAGTTGTGCCAGTGTCTTGCAAGGGCGTAGGTAGATGCAGCTACAATAATGGTCAGTGATATACGTGGAATCAGAATTGGCATTTATCAAAGTTGTATTTTTAGAGTAAAGCAATGAAACAACGTGGGGGCTTGTTAGATTATACTATTTTCATTTCGTGTTAGCAGTAAGTTACAACTAAATACAGATGCAAACCTATTTACGTTGCCTTTTGGACTTATATGTCAGACAGCCTGAGCGGGGAATCGGACCCAGTATCTTTGAAACCAAAGGCCGAGGTCCTACCGCTGAGCCTTATTGACACAGGTAAAAGGAAACGTCCATTGGCAGCATTTAACACGTGCATATATACATATAAACATACACTTTCCAATCGCCACTGGAGGGATGCTTATTTGCAGCGCCATCCTCCAAGTGAAATAAATGGAACACTTAAATGTGAAATAAAAGATATTTCGTACCTTATAGTCAGCCCACATTTTATCAACTTCATCCCAACAGACTCCATAATCCCTATTCATTTCCGTAAAACCAAGGCAACCAAGTGTAAGTATAAGGGAGGACAAATACATCTGTGGAAAGAAAAAAAAAATAACCGACACCACTTTTAACAGTTAAGGTCTGTTATCTAGCACAGACATAAGAAACAAATATGTTTCTTTAATTAAAGCCTTTCCCAAACCCAAAAGTATGGAAGACCCCTCAGAAAGTATAGATATGAGTTGTGTCTTGTTTTAATCTCGTTCCGTCAAGTTTGACGGACACTCAATGGTTGGAGGTTGGGAGGATAAAGTTACGAGCCTCCAACTGTTATCACTTCTTTTCTCTCAAATATCGATGTAATTTATTTTTATATGGTATCATTCATCCTGTGTTTCTTGAATACTGCCTGAAAGTAAATTTTTATTGTTTCAAGTTCAATTATTTTAAGCACTGCTGCAGAAACAAGAGATTATTTGATTGGATTACAGCTCTAACTAGCTCAGGATTCGAAGGTTGATCAGAATGTATGACAGCCAGGTGTCTGATGGAAGGTCAGCTACCCCACAGGGAAGGTCTCCGTCCTCGGACATGCCAAGATTCCCGTTGATGTCACATTTGCTACATTGTGGCCAGTGGCACACGCATTGCACAAACCCCCGAAAAGTTAGCATCAGATTTTCGAAAACGGCTCAAACAGATTATGACAAAGATAACTTTAAAGAAATCGTAGGTATTTTAAAAGGGTTAAAGGGTTTAACGAGCGTTAACCACTCCTGGTCATCTGCCCGAAGCCCTAAGGCCCTATGTCGTAGGTATTTTAGAGTCATTTATTACAATAATAGACATTTTTAACTCTCGTAAATATAAAAATCACAATTAAAATCCGTCTGCATAAAACGTTTTATGCAAAAAAAAGAATGACTTTGATTTACCAATTTTAGTAGTATTTGTTGCCAGTAGATGCCATTGCTAGCAAAGTTAGTTAAGAAAGTGTGTTTAAATAACTCATGCATTTTTCCAATGTTACATTTTTGCCTGTTTTGATCAAGTTTTATTCATTTTAGGAAAAAATTGAAAATGTATGGATGCAAGAGAAATCGGTTAACACACTTTAACGGCATCTAGTAGCAAGAAATGGTAATAAAATTTGTAAATATGAAATTCTTTCTTTTTATTGTATAAAGTGCTATATACAATGAATTTTAATCACAGACTCATAGCAAAACCTGCAGACGATGCTTGCATATTAGTACAAATTATAATATTGAAATATTAAAGTGGTATGTTACATTCCATACAGTTATACATTTTCATATACTATGGGCTAACAAGCATATGTATACTGACCACACTGTATGGGACAATTTTCAATTCTGATTCGTTAACCAATCTCTGCTAATTTAAAATATTATTTCTAGTTAAAATCATTCTTACATCGGATGGAATTTTATTTAGTATGGGCGGAATAATAATTTCAATGAATTTTTTAGCAAATGATGCCATTTTAGCAAATGTTACCTCCATGTAGGCACCTGGAGTCAAGGCGAATTTTTTCTCCCTTGTCTTCTTATTTTACTTTGATATGTATTGTCAAAATAATTATTAGTAATGACAGTGAGCTTAAATAGATTTGAAAAGTTGAAAAGTTTCTAATTCTTAAATACATCCTTTGTGGACATAGTATGCCCTTTACCAAACAATGCCTTCACAGTCTTATTCGAAGTCCTTTGTAAACTTTCAATATAACTTTTTTGTCGTCCCATAAATCGTATAAGCATATCTGACCTGTGTAAGCATTCGACATTCATACAGTGTTTTCTTAATTTCGGTTCCAAACGTCCTGTTAACTATATACAAAGTTGGTTTAATTTTCCTAATTTAAAAAAATTACAATATATGTATAAAATTTCCATCGATTTCAATTCCCAGGTATCCTAATGAGGCAACTTGTTTAACTACAGGGCATTTGGTATATGTATTTTTACTGTTTTCACAGTGATACGATTTTTTCAGTATGTGTAGTGGCTATATGCATAAAATTAGTTTTATCATTATTAATGTACAATTCATTAGCATATAAATACTGATTTATGTGTTTAATTCTGTTGGCAGATTTCGAACCATGATTTCTCCTATATGTAGGTACTAATAAAAGATCATCTGCATACAAAATAATTTGGCCTTGAAGTTTTACTTCAAAAGTATTATTAATATAAATAAGAAATAAGACAAGGCCTAAAATTGAACCTTGCAGTATTCCATATCGGACATTCATTCATTCACTTCGTTTAGCTGTAATTTCAACACGGCGCTGTCTATTATTCACACAGCTATTCAGAATGTGAAGTAATCTTCCACGAATACCAATGCCATGCACTTTATAATGAAGTATTTTATTATCTATAGTGTAAAATGCTTTTTTTTTTAAGTCTATAGCAATTAGACCAATGTGTTTACTTTTACTCAATGCATTTAAAATTTATTGTTTGTAAAACTAAATCCATTCAAATTCCAATTCCCTGTCTAAATCCGTATTGATTTAGCAGATAAAATTTATTTAAAAAATTTAAATGCAATTTGCGAAGTATTTTTGTATTATTTTGTTAAGAATTTTCACGACAGCAATGGAAAAGAGAAAGCATGTTCACCCTTGGTACGATATCAGGGAGAACTGGCGAGTGGTAGGAAATGTCAAGGGAAGTATGATTATTTGTAACAGTCAGTAACAAGCAAATTTTGCGACGTGCATTGTTGACGAAAAACTATGGGCTAACAAATTCTGGCTGGACCCCATCTAAACAATAGGAAATGCAACACACGAGGTAGTAATATCACAGCTTCTCATTACATAGGCGTACGTTATTCCGGGAGCAGCTGATCCTAGACTAAATAAATAACAGAACATGTGATCATCATGTTATTTGAAGACCATGTCAATCTCCTGGTAATTAAATTCAGTTAGATACAAGCCATCTACTTGGTTTTGCACCTTACGTTAACAAACGAAGAACGTTTTTGAATTGTACTTTCCAGGGTGCCTTGCGTACAGACGTCAGACTACCTAAAAACCAATTGTTACATGGTTAAATTGTTGATTCGGATATGAAAGTATAGTCTGTGTTCATTTTTAATGATCGTGTTAGCCTGTTCATTAGGCTAAAACATAGCTACGTTGGTTTGGCAAATCTATAATTCTGCTGAATAATGAACGTTTACCACAGACTGTGAATGACGATCATCTTTTAAGGATCATCTTTTGAGAAGAAAAATGAGTTTTTACCATGGTTTTACCATGGATGGTTAGGCAATGTAAAATAAAAATGGTTGTCTTAATTTTTTTTATGTTGAAAATCTGAAAATCGATCACCAACAAATCTACCAACAAATTGATAGTGGACATTTTGTTAAAATTTTGACCTTTACTCATAAATAATTGATAAGCCGTTTTACAGTTTAATTTAAACCGTGCATGTTTTGTGACGCCTCGCCTAAATGAAATTTTTACTTTTATGTGTCGTACAGCGGTTTCAGACGTATATACAGGTGTATGGATCTACCGTCATACACTTCATATTCATAGCATAGATTTTAAAATGTTTCACTTAATCACAGCTCTATTGCTAATTTGTGTTCAACCGTATTCTATAGCCCATCTAAAGCAACAAAAGTGTGACCTAATCAAATTACGCCAAGTTAGATTATAATGTGTACAGACTTACTGATGGTTTATGATACTGAGGTGTTATTCGGGGATCAAAGCCGATTAAACACTGTCAAAGCTGAGAGTTACAAACAGTTCAGGTAGCGTAGAGGAAACTATTTTCAGCTTCTGTGCTAGAGGTTTAATCCATCCCAGTAGGCATCGTGTTTTTTTTTTCAGAGAAAGTTTTATCTAGTTGTGGATGGACAATGGTACCCTTTTGTTGGCATAATGGAGTCATACCAACCACTTTGACTAAGTACTGTCAGCAAGGTCGGGTGATAAACACTGGCCTTATGTTTTGTCTACATGTTGGCTCAGCCATTGGGTAACGTGACAAAACAATGTAGGGCCAACTGTTGAATGCCACCATTGGACCAGTGTTGGCACTGTGACATTGGTACAAAATACGCACACGAATATTGCCAAAATAGGGCCAATACATTGGCTCGGTCATTGGCCAATGTGACAAATTAATGTTGGGCCAACCGTTGGATGCCACCAATGGACCATTGTTTAAAAGTTGGTGCTGTCCCATTTGGCACAGCACAAGCACACAAATATGGCTAACGTAGGGCCAATACATTGGCTCGGCCATTGGCCAATGTGACGAAATAACGATGGACTAACATTGGACCAATATTTAAATGTTGGCGCTGTGACGTTGGGCCAACCATTGGCAACTGTTCGCTGCTACTTGGGTGGTCTACCCACCTCTGAAGTTATTACCATGTGCCATTCCTGGTGTGAAACAGTTTTACAACACATTAAGATTTTGGTAAATCGGAAATTAAACCTACCTTTCAGTAGTTAACCTTTGTGCGTCTTCTGTCTGGTGTTTATCGTAAACTGTGGCAACTGATCAAACGTATGCTCTTTCTAACATATGAAATACGAATCCAACCTCGCGTTATTAAATGCAAGTCATAAAACTACTTTGTTATTCACACAATGAATCTTTAATATCACTCTAACCCAGTGGTTCCCAACCTGTTTCAAACCGTGACCCCCCCACTAAAAAATCGTTTGCTCCCCACCCCGGGAAGCTAACGCTTTTTTTTTTTTGCATTTTAAGAATTTTAAACTTCGTCATTTCCTCATTAAAAAATCAAAGTAGCCCTCGTATTTTATAGAAAATTCATCAGGGCAAACAGCAGCACTTGTTTTAAGTTTTTTTTAGTTTAAATTCAATTTTTTTCAAAGTAAGGATTATAGGTTCAATGTCTAGTATATTATTTCGTACTAGGTGACTATTACAACCGACTGGACAGTCTTCGTTGTTGTCTTTAACAAAATACCTACCGAATATATTATGTAGTGCATTAGCTTTTTCAAAATCATTCGTTAGTAATTTGTCTTCAAAATGCAATGCCGGTAATTTAGTTGATTTTTTTGTTTTGCGCCTATTAAATCTAAAGATAGAGCCCATGGTTCCGTCTTGGATCATTTTTTTCTAGGCTTATTGCGTAACTTTTTGCTGCAGATTTTATTTTATTTTTTATTTCATTATATCTTTCCCTGTTACACAAGTTTTTATTTCTTGCTAACCTTTTCCACAATTTCTTTTTGGTGGATAGTAGTTTCCGAATTTCCTTTGGTATTTTCTTTTTGTTATTATTATTTTTTCAATACTTTACTTTCCTTATCTACCAAGACTTTGATAATGCCATGGAATATGCTCTATTGTTGTTCCACGCTTTCTATTTTTGAAAGTTGTTGCTTCCAGTTTATTTTCACTAGTTCCTCACGCAAAGAGTCGAAGCTGATTTTCCTATAGTATTCAGTAATGTTGTTTGTCTTTATGGGCTCATCAACATTTAGATAAAAGATGACCATACCATGATAACTAGTCCTGAATCCTGGCCCAACATTTACATCAGGAATTGCTCTTTCATTGTCCACTAGTAGGAGGTCTAAAATCTTGTTGTTTCTCGTTGGTTTAGTTACCAACTGCATCATCCCTAACTCTACAGTAAAATTCAAAAGGTTTTGCTGATATTTGTTTGACGAGCTGTTTAGTATGACTGCTGCCGAAACCCTTCACATTTTAATCAAGTTACAACATAAGTGAAAGCAAGAAGATTATTTGTTATGTGAACAAAAACTCAACCTAGAATCTGCTAATTTTTATTGATACAAGCCAAGTTTGATACATAGACATGAGAAATATTTAGTGCCTCTCAAATGCACCTTATTTTCGCTCAGTCGAGATTAGAACACTAATTGATTAAACTCTTGAATTTTAAACCTCTTATTAAACCACCATACAAAATCCAGAAGTAAAAATCGCGTTTTGAAAATGAATTCGATGTGTCTAACAAGTCAAGGAAATGTTCCCTTTCTCATCCTTTAAATCAGGAAACTAAAACTTAAGCTTTAATTTATGCCATTCATTCTAAAGCTGGTTCGCTGCTTGCAGAGGGTCTTGGAAAGGGTTCAGCAGCTTCCTTACACAGATCTTTCTCCTTCTTTAGCGTAATGCTGATTAGGTATCTGTATGGACCTTGAATTTTTTTGATCCTATCATGCGCTTATACTGATGCTACGATTTTGCTTTAATGGTTAAAGCTGTTGCATACGTGTGTGTGTATGTGTGTGTGTGTAGAATCAATTATAAGCCAGCTCGTAATTCTACATCAGAACCACTAATGTTAATACTTGTTACTGAAATAATATCTGTAATATAGTGCTGGAGTGACGTCATCTGTGGATGCCCCTCAAGCTACCTAACGTGGATAATGGATGTCACGTTTCGTCGCACGTAATGAGACTAGGCAATTGTTGGTGTTTGATCCAGAAGAATTCTAGGCACCAACAATGGACGCCAGCAAGCTAGGTTGTTGACAAGAATAGACAGTGGTATGTGGCGTGCACATTGGAAGTCTTAAGACGTCACCTAGCGCCGCTTGTGCCTTTGGAGATTGTCTTTTCCATCCGTCCACCATCCCGGACGGATCAGCAACCCGGCCTGGCATTTGGCTATAGCAGGCCATCTTGTTTAACCCTTTCTGGACCCTAATGTTCCAAAATTACTGCTAGGGCCAACTGCACATTTTACCTCAGTCTTTAATGTCATTCATCACTCAATATATAATTGATTTTCACCTAATATATGAATACTGTTTCGTATTTCTTTCTTATTTCCTTCTACCAGCACCGCACCAAAGTGGGTTAGCCAGTCCAAATCCTTCCACAACATTCACCCAGCAACATGACAGTTATTCACGGTAGCAACCTCTAACAATTGGTAGCAGGAGCGTGGTTTACAACTGTGCAAGAGCTGTAGTGATGGAAGTACGCAAAGATAAAGTACGCAAAGATAGACGTTGGCAGGTAGAAGAGAGCAGGTAGAAGGTAGAAAACTTGTGACTCTTCTACAGCAAAGTTTTTCCTGAGGAGTTTTGCTGAGCCAGTTCAACTACTCGCCCACACGCTGCCTAATCCGGACCAGATGCAAGCCACCGTTCAAGGATATTTCTGTGGAAACTGCCTAAGTAAGCTCCGACATTTTTGGGAGAAAAATTTCGAAGTAGTGGGTCGCGATGCCAATTCGTGAGCCAGGAATTTTTGTCCGATGCGGTTGGCAAGGTTGGATTTTACAACAGGAAGCTGAGAATACCAAATTTTAAAATATCAACGCCAGGTAAAAGTAAAGGCTGCAGTGCAAGTTATGTAAGTTTTTAACCAAAAATTGAAATTAATTGTTACGTTTTACGGTCAAACGGCGGTGTAGGTTAGTTTATGTTTAACCTCCGACACGCAAAACTCTTAGATTTTTGCATATGATTAAGTGCTGGACTTGGGAAGCATTTCTGCTAAGGCATTAATCTAATCCAGTAGGCTAAACGCGGACAGGTTTTATTAGAACGACGTAGCTGTTAATGCTAAATGTCGAGCTACCATAATGAGTAGATTATTTCTGCATGGCTCGCATGCATTTATCCGTTTACTGTGTTTTAAAGCCACTATGGTTATGTAGTGTCTCAAAGGCGTTTTAGGTTTTAATTACTAACGCAGAGAGTGGGGATGTTTTTATAACCAGCAAACATAAGTTTGTTCTTACAGCATGAGTAGAATTTTTAAGAAAACTTGTAGTAGAATGAACTTAAAGGTCACTAAAAACCTACGCAAGACTTAATATGGTTACAAATAACCCCACGTAATTATAAACGTTCGTTTTCTAACAGTGGTTTTACTCAGTGCAAACTCTTAACGTTGCTAACATTTTATATGAGTTAACCCCATGCTAATACAGACTTTACTAAACGGTTGTGTGGTTTACTAAAGAACCACATGAGCAATTTTATGTTGCACATTTAATACGCACGTCCAAGCATGTTACTATAGCTGTTGGTGCGAAAAGATGATGCTAGAGAACTGAGTTTCTTAAAGAGCCCAATGGTAGAAAAAGCCGGATTTGCGCACTAATCTAGTTGTACAACTTCATGGTTAATAAACAACTAGCTCTTGTTATTAGTGTTGATCGTAATAGTTCTTCAAAAAGGAAAGGGTTTAAGTTTTACGTTTTACGTATGGGTTTGCTTGAAAGTTTGTTACATCCGGGTAAAAGCGGTAAGTCGGTTTAGAGTTGGTGCTGGTTTTAACAGGGTAAGATTTTACCTGTTTAAAAACCAGGGACGGATGTAGTAAAATACTAATGTAAGAAAAGACCTATTAACAGCATTTTTTAATTATGCATCATTGATAAGTGATTGAACGAAATGCTAATTTATTTTTTTGTGTTTTTGTGTGCAGACTATTAACCATCCGCCAAAATATAATTTTAATCGTCCAGGTTAAACCCGTATACGATTAAGCGGGGGAAGTTGTTTTCGCGTTAAGGCATAAAGTCCAAACGGTTTACTGGTAGTTTTACCAGGAAATAGTTTTTCTCAAGAACGTGATTCTAAACGTTTTAGGTGGTTTTCATTACTGATAGTTTTTGCTACAGTTAACTTTGCAGTGACGAATTCGTGATTCTTGAACAGGTTAGTCGAAGCTCAAACTTGGTAATTTAGAGAGTAAGGTTTCGTACAAATAACCAAAAGGTTTCGTAAACGGCTGAACCGCACGTGTTTTTCGACCAACATAGTTTTATGTTCGTGCCCGTTTTTGACCCTTGTTTGCCCTTTATTGTATGTAGAGTAATAGACAAAATTGAATTTTGCCTGCTTATTTTTAAGCAAGTGCTTGTCATGGTTGGTTTGGTTTATAACTAAAAGGTTTTTCTGCCGGCCATAATTTTGTTTCCGTTGGTATCCACACTTGTTAAAAAGTGTGGAAATAAAGCTAGTGTACTGCGCCAGGTGCTTTTGTTTTCACTTCAGTTACAGACTTGCTGCTAATGTTGTATACTTCGTATTTACCACGTTTGCCGTAACAAATTGGTGAACCTACTTGAAAAACGCTTGGTGTACTTCCGTTTACGTTGCGACACTAATAGCAAAATTCCATATTAATTGCGAGCACTAATTATTACACACGTTCATCGAACTCGTGTTTTCACCACCACTAGTATCCTACATAATGTTGGTGAAGTTGCTTAATTATGCCGAAATAAAAGCAGCCCTCTCTCCTCAATTTTGTGCTTGCCACGACCAATATTTCATTGTGGTGAAGTTCGTCGAAATTCAATCTTGGTGCGAATATTTAATAAGCTGGGCTACCTGGCTTGATCCAATTGGCTATGGCAAGCTGAGCGAGTTCACTGTTTTTACCCAATCGAATTTATAGGGCGGGGTGTTCTTGTGTGTATGATTATGCATTCATCCATGACTCTGCATTTCAGCACCTTCTTTTGTTTGTTCCCTCCAATAAGTGGTCTAGTCTGTTGATGAGCATCAGCCTGCCCCCAAACCTCCTAGTGGACACATCTGTTACGTCATCAGACAGTTGAATTGGACTTTCCATCTGTCAAGCTTGATCAAGGTTTGTTGAGATATGGGCTGTGGACGTCCATGTATTTCAGAGATATTTGAATTTTACGGCAATCAAAATTGTGAGTAGCAACGTATATGAAAATAAAGTGCCAATTGTTATTCTGTTTGATGCGCAGACTGCCTGTCTCGAACGGGCTAACTTTCAGCTCTGTTAGAGCGTTAGGAGAAAACCACACTTTCTAGCCTTTTCTTTCTGTAAGGAATTGTCTTTGCATCATTCACAATGAATTCATGGATATAACTCCTGGGATGTGGGGGTCATTCTGTGTTTGATGCTCATATTTTAGGCATACTCGACTTCAATTGAGCTTTTTCAACGTTACTTCAAATTTTGAATTTTGAATTCTGCAAGTATGGTTGAAAATGTTTTGAACATCAGGAAGAAAATTCCAGATTTATACTCAAGATTTATTTCAGCTATATAATAAATTACAGATGTACATATTCTAAATTTTCTACAACTGTTTTAAAAGAGATTTTAAAGTTTATAAAAAATTTATGAAATATTTTTACGACAACTGAAAATTGTAACTTGTGTAGATGGCACACTACTTCAGTTTCTACCTTCATATGTATATGTACACTTGCAGTGCACCATGTGTGTGGTACAATAGCTGTCATGTGATGTCAGGTTACATGATACAATGGAATGAAAAGGCTCAGGTTACCCTTCAGGTTGCCACTCATTAGACTTAAATCCTGACTATGGGTCTTTACTTTTAGTTTACCACTAGGGCATTAATTAGCCCTAGTAGCAGTTAGTCTTAAAAGCCACCATTCATTACAAGTAACACGCCCATCTGGTGATAAACTAAGTAACTCCAAATGGATTTTTGCATGCAAAACAAACCCTGATGGCTCTACATGCAACCTGAAGGCACACTTAGTTGCAGCTTCTTGGAATGATCGCACAAAAGTGGACTATTTATCTTCCTATTCCCCAAATGTTCGTAAGTCCTCTTTGCATCTAGTCCTTACTTTGACTGGTAAACTCTACCATTCACTCTTCTACCTCGATACCGTCACTGCCTACCTTATTAGCCGAATTTACCACGTAGTGTACCTGCGCTCCCCACCTGGATATGTCCGGGGGGGGGCCCCAGGATATCGTCTGCCTGTTCAACAACCCATCTATGGGTGCAGCAAATATGGCTGAAACTGGTATTAAAGTATTTGTGATGTGCTTCATCACCTTGGACTCATAAAATAAAAATACGACCACTATGTATTTGTCCAGAACTTTATAAAGAATCGACTTTAATACTGGGTTGATTTGTAGATGATAAACTTATTAGTGTAAAGTCTAGACAAATTTATGATATTTTCCTCTCCAACCTACGCCAAGATCTTAAAGTTGTAGAGGTTGAAAGCCAAACATATACATGCTACGAAATCAGGCAGACATCCGACTCCATTTACCTTATCCAACTAAAAAAACATTCAATTTAAGTTAAAAGCTTTCAGACAAACCCCCCCCCCTCCAAAAAAAAAGAAATGACCAGAAAAATAGATTGGCATTTTCATTTCATAATTACTAACAAAAATGGATTTCATCAATTTGGACCAAAAATTACTAATATATACCCCAAAACAAAACTTGTTAAGGATTCCCGCCAAGCTTTTCTGCCGTGTGAAGTCGTGATATCAAACGCCAAGCTCTTTCACCAAGCTAATCCTACCGACTAATACTTCAAACGTTAAATGAAATAATTGAAAATTGCACTGTAAGCAATTTTCATACATTTCATTTAACCTTCGAACTATTACTCGGTGGGATTAGCTTGGCGAAAGATCTTGGCGTTTGATGTCACCACTTCACACGGCCGAAAAACTTGGCGGGAATCCTTAACAAGTTTTGTTTTGGGGTCGAGTACTGACTACGTACTACTTACTAATTCCTGATTTTGTATCACGAAAATATATTCTTCCATGCAGTGGATAAAGCTGGTTCTTAGCTCATTTTACAGGTATTGCTCTGGAGATGAGCCCTTTTCATATGGACCTTTCTAATTGGTCAAGTGGTTCAGGAGTTAGGGAGCTCCAAACGACCAAATTGATTGTTTTACATTGTTTTAAACATTGTGATTATCCAACAATGCCAAACTGAACGTTGAATAAATCCGTCCCTTTTCAAGGAGATACTTTAGTACTAATAACAAATATGACAGGTTAAAAAAAAGATGACTGCTGTCCGCAAAAATATAACGAAAGCAAAAAAAAAAAAGAAATGGACCGTGAGTTTGCAAGGAGATCATGCAATACTAATGAAAAGACTTAAATTTTGTAAGTGGCTATTTATTTAAAAGTAATAAAACAGAGTTTATACGTTTTTACACAACCAATAGGCAAAAGTCGAAGTATGACAATAGTAAGTTAAGCCAGCCCTTGAAATTTTACATAAATATTGAACGGTTGATTATTTAATGAGCTCTACAGTTCCTGAAGGTCGTGGGGGGGGGATTGAGGCTTAATGGCGCGTCGACAACTTGGTCATTAGCGCCAACCTCAGTCACAGTGCAGTGGTCCGGGTTGCCACTGCACCACACATTACAGAGGTGTTATCCAAACCCCTAACCTAAATCTTGTCATACATCTGTACCTCCTGCAAAAATTGAAAAACACCGGACAGGAGGACAGACTTATCGCCCAACTGACGCGCAATGTCATGCGGAAGATGGAACCGACGACGAACACCATCAAGATGGCGACAATCAACAAGTAAGTGCCGGACCGTAAGTGGCCGTCGACACCAAGAACATTCAGGAGAGTCAACCCCCCCCCCGCAAA
>JAHWFP010238912.1:0-15366 GCA_023313725.1 Lithobius niger | reverse complement strand
GTTACGACACGACCCCAAATACCGAATTTCGTTGGTCTATGTCAATTTTGGGTGAGATTATAGGAGTTCAAAGTTTGACGTTTAACATGGAAGTTCATGCTGAGGCTTACATAAGGACCGCGGTAGCGGTCCTTGATATTGGGCGAACCCACAAAGACCAACAAAGGCATACAATTCTAAAACCTAAAACTGAACCTAAGCCAGGGTGAAACCTGGCAATAGAAAGCCCAGACTTTACTTCCTGCAAATGCAGGTCGTAAGTACTATGGGATTGACGGCTGGGGGTTTATTAGGCAAAGTCCTCTTAGATGTTTCGATTTTTTGCCTAGTGCTATATGGCTCGATAAAGTGTCGTATCTGGTAGGATGTACGGGTATAGCTGCGAGCACTGGGGCGTCAGATTCGATAGGCGTCTTGGTCCCAGCTGTACATCTCTGGATTATTACAGACCCGGGTTCGATCCCGGTGAAGGGAAATGTATATGTACGGGTTTTTCTCTGGTTGTTTCCCGCCCATTGCACGAGGGTTTCATCCGGTTACTTCGGTTTCCTCCCTCATGCGGCAAAAAACAACTGTCATCATGGTGGTATCTTCCGCTTGACATCTGCTGATTGGGCCTAATAACAAGCTAGAAGCTCATTGGCTAACACCGTCTATTATTATTATTATCTGTCTCGAAACGTTGCATTTTATTGTGTGCTTGTGCACCTTTTGGATTTTTTCTTCTCACTGTTTTGGTACGTTTTTTTTCTTTTTTTCTTGCTCTATATAAAGCAATAATTAGACCTCTTTTGGAATGTACGACTCCTTTCAGGAACCCAATTTTTATTAAAATTCAAAGTGTATCGAAAACGTACAATGGTAGTTTAACTAAAAATGTGTTGCATTTGTCACGCTTGAGCTAAGGAGAGCGCCTGCGTTATCTTAAGCTCCCTGCGTTAAAACGGCGACGTAAAAGAGGTTGCCACATAATGATGTAAGAGATTGTACATGGGTTGATTCAGGGTCTTACTAATTCTTTTTATAGGATTATTGACAGTAATTCGAATACTAGAAGCTCCTCTCCTAAGCTCAAGGTGATTGGCGTGAACTATAATCCTTGCTAACACTTTCTCCTGTCGGGAAGTTAATTCGTGAAAATCGTTACCTGAAAATAGGCTTGATGAATTCATTAGTGTCAAGGAAGTTTATTCCTTTGAGCCGATAGTCATTAAAACACTACTTATCGGTAGCCCCATGCTTATGTGTTTGTTTTTTGCTATAAGCACCGTCCTTTCGTCAAATTCTATAGAGCAGTGACATTTGCCGCCATATTGGCACCAGATTGGCACCGGTATGGGTTTCGGAGGGCATAACTACAAGGTGCACTACATAAAAAGGGAGGGAAAACAACGGAAGAGCGGATTTCTTAGGCTTAAAATAACGTTGTTTTCTCCAACAACAAAAATCGCGGGTTTTAGGTCTGAGAAATCACTCTTCACAGCATCGGCTTCAGTGTGACGCCCTTTTGTTTCTCTCTGCAGTGCCCCTTGCAGCTAACCCATTAAGGCTCCAGCATAGTTATACACAATAATACTACGTCGTGTCACTGCTCTATTGAAGCTGAAAGTAACAACTGATGTTTGTTATTAAATAAATAAATAAAATAAATGACATCACTGTTTTTAACCTCCATTTCGTAGCCAAGCGAAAATCCGAAATTCGAGCTCCACAGGGAATGTGACCTTGTTGCTTTTGCACCACGCGTTTGCCATACTGATTGTGAGCGAGTGTTTTTTTTTTCCAGTTTTAGCAAACAATAGTGCAAAAACGCAGTATGCGTCCCACATAACCTACAAGAGCACACTACAGGAACTCGTCGACGCTCGCGCGCCTCATTGATACAGAGTATTAGACATAAAATGAAAGGGTGACACCTGGCAGAAGTCATATCGCAGAAAAATCCGGTTTTTTTTATGATCACTGTTATCATTACGGTAACTCTCTCTGAACATCTTTATTGTCAACTTGTCTCACGTTCTAAGTCATTATTTGTACCACTACGTTGTCCAGAGCGTTTCTGAGAAGTTTACAGTTTTTCCTATTAAATTAATTAAATTAAATTCATACCGGAAGACAGCAAGCTTATGTAACCGGTTCACAACAAAACATGGAACAAAAACACTTTAACACTGAGTCAGATCATATTGTCTTTTCCAACTGCTGGTTGAAGGTGCGTTCCAAGAATTAATGGCTCTCACAGTGAAACAAGACTATCCAACAATGGTGCGGATTCGTGGTTTCGTCACCTTTATGCTGTGTCCTCTGGTTCGTATGACAGTCGAGCGTTGAAAAAACTGGTCGACAGGCAAAATCACTTCGCCAGACAGAATTTGACGGGTCTTGATAAGGTCACCTCTTAAACGCCTATCAGCAAGGGTTGTCACGTCAAGTCTTTTCAAACGTTCTTTGTAAGGCAAACCCTTCAGCGAAGAACAGTGCCTGGTGACGGCTCTCTGAACTTGTTCCAACCTGTAAATATCACCATTGTAATGGGGTGACCAGGCGTGTACACAGTATTCAAGTTTTGGTCGGATAAACGTCGTATACAATCTTCTTGTATTCTTAAGTGTCCACCATTTGACCATAGACTTTAAAATAAAAAACGTTTTCCGAACATCATTCACAACTTGTTGCACTTGATTATGCAACTTAAGTTGGTTGTCCACAAGGATGCCCAAATCTTTCACGACGGGTTGTTCTTGCAACTGTCCCAGTTAACTTCCGGTAATGGCCGGAGCTTTTACCGCGATGCTAAAACGCTTCTCAGATCTCTGGACAATGTTGTTTTACAAATCATGACTTCGAACGTGATACAATTTATCAATAAAGACGTTCAGCACGAGTACCAGTGACGATAACTGCGCGTAAGCGTAAAATTTAATAACGCTCAAAACAGGTATGGCGTTTTCTACGATATAACTTCCGGCTAGTTTCAACCCTTGCATTGCATGTATCCATGCGCTATGTATCCATGCGGAGCGCGAGTAACGACGTGTCCCCGTGGATCACACAAAGAAGGAAAGCAACGAGTATGTTTGTGGCCTTTACGTCACCACTGAGAGAGAGTGAACAGTTACTAAGCTCGGGTGGAGTCTGCAGCCAGGACCCGCCCCGGTAGCGCAGTAGTTAGAGCGCCCAAGTATAGTAAGCGGCGTGTCCTGGGTTCGACTCCCAGTAGGGGCAGTTGTCTTTTCTTTCTTTTTAAGATTTGTGCATCTAGTAAATCCCACGAGGCCAGTCTTTAATGCAGACTGTTTGCTTACCTTGTGATTTTATTTATTCTTGATGTAGAATAGTACTCAATGCCAACCTACAAGCAAAACGACTAAACAAAAAACACGGAAGAGTTAATAGTGAATATTGATGTACTGAACAGGTGAAGCATACGTCACTCCGTAAAATTTTGAACACATCTTGTAGAGAGTCACACTTATAGTGTCCGCGGCCTATCTTGAGTTCCCCGCAGAACGAACCCAGATAATCGATTGTACTGTACGTTTTCAGTAGCAGAGTACCTTGTTGATATCCAAGATGGTTACAAAAACAATGACGGCCATCGATTAAAGCCACCCCATCCAGGAAGACGTAGCCGATCACAAAATACTTGCAGGACTCAAGATACATCGCGCACACAATAGGTCAAGTATCCACTTAAACAGGGATATTTTTCGAAACAGTAAATGCAAACAATTTCTTCTAAGTAGTTTAGTATGCTGCCAAGCAAATAGCTGCAATTGGGCAAAAGGCTAGTTACAGGGTTCGAACACTGAAGATAAAACCATCTTCAAGGCTTTTTCAAGGCTTTTCAAAGTCAGCTTACTAACAATTTCAAAGTTCTTACCCTCCAGTGAACAAGGAGGAATGAAGCAACTAACAGCAAGTGGAACAGCATTTGATCAGCTGCCCTTTCTCGCAAAAATTGCTTGCATTGTACGGGACCTCTCTCTCTCTCTCTATTTTCTGTCTTCAGTCCCATCCGAATGAAGCACTTTTAACAGAAGAGATAAATTCGCTAGACAAACTGTTTATGTTCATTTATTTAATTTTATACGTTTTTATACGTTCATTTATTTAATTTTATTGATGTTACTGTTACGGCATAAACCTTATTCCACCCAAGTAGACTCACAAAAATCAATGACGTTTTAAGGCTTCAACAAGAAAAATTTAAATTTTCAAGGTTTTTCAAGCCTTGAATTTTTGGTTTTCAAATTTAATGCTTTTGAAGTATTTACCCTGCCACGGCTAGCATATTGACAGGTGGTTTACCTAAGAGTTAAAATATTTCCTTTTCATTTTAACTAAATGTCTGAATTACACGCTTCCAAAGTACTGCAAGTTCTATAATCCCATCTGACAGCGAAAACACACAAAACCACGATTTTCCATACATATATTTTCCATACAATAATAATCATGACTACCAACGTCAGGCCTACACTGCAGGAGGCTTTGGTTAAATTATTGGAGTGAAATGGAGGCATTCTTGGCCGAGTGACAAGAAGAATGGCCGTTACTAATGCTATCAGGGCAGGAGACGGAAAACGGAGGAAATCGAGATTGTGTTCGACGGGACCCCGAGGCGATTATTACAACATCCATGACAAAAATAGAACGAATCCAAAGATGAAACGATTGCCGGAGAAAAGACAGAGATAGCATTAAATAGTGCGGGGGAGGGAGAGCGGTGGGAAGACGGTTTGGGCAGAAACGATTGCAGCAAATCGAATTGGTCGTAATTGACGACTCATCATCATCATCAACGGCAAACTAATAAAACACAGGTCCAACTTCCTGGCAGTGACTCGGATCTTTGATAGCCTCGTCTCATTTTATGTCATTGATTCACGATGGGGAGAAAAAAAAGTGTTAATGGGGCCGAACGAGGATAAAAATGACTCGATATTTGGGTTGGTGGCTGGAAAGAGCACTTATAGTCCCATTGAGAGTGGGTGGATGCCACCTGTTGAGCTGTCACAGTGGGAATTGGGCTTTTAAGAAAGAGGATTTTCTCCGGAGGAGACTACAAAAACTGAGACCGACTGTGTCAGTGACGTGCACCGGGGGTGGGAGGACGGGGGGCTATGTTCTTTTGTTCTGTTGTTTCCTTTTTGGAAAGAATGTTCTTTTTTGCCCTTTTCTGAAGAAAAAACGTGCCATATTTTGAATTTCTGCGCTGAAAAATGCTGGTTGCAACGAGGAGAAAATGCCTAGAGCCCTTAAAAGGGCAAAAGGAAAGCTAGGAAGCCTAAGAAAGGGGCCAAAAATGGTAAAGAAGGGATTGCCCCTGTCCTCTCGGATGCTGTGCACGATACTGGACTGTGTGGTGAATGCACCTCACTGATCTCATGCAGTGACGTCACACGTCTCAGTTGCAACAAAAGCCTAGGGCGTCATCAGTCACACTGTTGACAAAAATGGAGCGAAGTGATTATTAAACACATAATAAATTGAAATTGCGCAAACATTTACAGGCAAAAAATATGATGTTGAACAATACATCGGGCACACACAGTTGATTGCGAGTGCAAAAAAGCTCGTGTGCGAGTGCAAACAACCCGTCTTGCGTTGGAGACAGCGTTGTGGCTCATCTTTTCGATTGCGTCATCGCATCTTGTTTCTTTGTCCATTTGCTTTCGTAGAGTGGCGATGGATGGCATTGATGGAGGTTGCGACGAGTGGTTTTCCGACTTTGGTTTTTCAGCAGACAAAGCACCCGTAAATCCGAAGAATTTTTGTTGGAAAGCGTCAAATTTGGAATCCAGTTGAGAATTTGGCAGAAATTTGGGCGCGCATTCCATCCATCTTGATATTGACTAACGATGCGGCCTATTTTCACGCTTCGGAAACTAGTGTTGCGAGATTGCTAGAATTCTGATTTTCTCTCATTGTTGCTGCTGAACGCGATCACGAAAATGACGTCACTGTCGGCTAGTTTGTGTAGGTAGATGGAACCTGCTTCGCGCCTTAGTTGCAAATCCCAACTCTGCTATGCTCCGCTATTGTAACGGAACTAAGCCATTCAGGCTCTACTTCTAACTCAGGCCCTTCTTCTTCCTCTAATTATCCAGTGTTTCCTATTTCAGTGCCTGTTTGATTATTTCTTCTTTTTTGTTGATTTGTATTAGCTGCTTGTAGTTCTGATTTATGTGCATTTTGCGCATTGTATGAATGGGGCAAATGAGCCTTATGGTTAAGGCACCGCATTAAAATTCAATTCAATTCGTGTCTTTTGTTAATGTGAATGAGTTTAGGTTAGTCTGTCAGTTAAAGTAAACGCAAGTTAATGTGGGCCAGTGTATGTTAATTTTTTCTCTAAGTTTCCTAAACATTTTTTTCAAGGGTGGGTCAAAGTTTTTCTCTTTTTTTGCGAGTCCCTTTGAAATCCCTCAACCATTTTTTTTTTTTATTTATGAACTCACATTCATAATCAGGCACAGAATCAATGTGGAATGTTTGAAACTGATATAATTAGTATTAAAAAACGCTTAAGCTTATAAATACCCATGTAAGCCTTAAAGAAAACTTAATGCTCTAATGGAACAGGTAAAAGAAAAGACATGTAAGCCATCAGTGTCACACTATAATTCGTGTGAACAATCTCCAGCATACCCACAAAAAAAAACAAGCCAGAGCTTCTTTTACGCGTATTTATGCATCGCTGATATCTTACATGAGTTTTTCTTGTATGCCTTTCTGGTCCTATAGAACATGCGGTTTTTTTTTTTAATGCTTATACGTTATATGCTTAAGCGTTTTTTTTATTACTAACCCCTATTATTATTTTTTTTCTTGGCGTTATTTCAGGTAAATTAAATAAGTAGAATTCTGATACAAGATAATCGTGATATAAGGTAATTGAGATGAACGTTTTTTGAGATAAATCAGCCACATTAAAAGAACGTTCAAAAGACTCTAGGCCTTGTTCATACTACAAAGGCCCTAGGCCTTAGTTTTAAGCTACAAAAGTTGAAAATCGGTTCATTGGTTCTATTTCAAGGTAAGAGCAAAATTTTCCCAACAAGAAGAACAACTACAACAAGAATATTGTAATCACGTTAAAATAGCGTTCAAAGGGTACTTGTTCATACCCACGTTTTACGCTATAAACGTTGAAAATCGGGTTATTGGTTTGCTCTCTAGGTGAGAGCAAAATTTCCCCAATCAAAAGAAGAAGAAGAACAACAAGATTAATGTAGTCACATTAAAATAGCATTCATAGCCTGGTCCTTATTAATACCTACATTTTTAAGCTACGAAAATAAAAAATAAATCGGTTTATTAGTTCGATCTCCAGATGAGGACAAAGATCGCTAACAACCAGAACAAGTACAAACACAACAACAACAACAATTAAGAAATTTCCCCAAAACGAAGAACGACAAAATGTTACACCTGCATTTTAAGCTATGAAAGTTGAAAATCGGTTCATTGGTTCGATCTCCAGATGAGGATAGAGATCACCCTCATCTGGAGATCAACGACAACAAGAAATGGCTATGCTGTGAAGGCTAACTGTTCGACAGTTGTCATTAAAACGTTTAATGCAGTGAAATACTTAAGACACGACCCCAAATACCGAATTTCGTTGGTCAATATACCAATTTTAGGCGAAACTATAGGGTTTCAAAGTTTGACGTTTAACATGGAAGTTCATGCTGAGACTTACGTAAGGATCACAATCGCGAGCCTTGATACAGTGTTCTGTAGTTATCACGAATTTATACAGTCAGTGGACAGAAGAGTGAGGGATGAGAAACTTCTTTGCTCTGCTTCGCACCGCGCATCATTAAAAGTCAAAAATAACCTCATTTGTTAATTTGTGGCATCCAAGATATGCGAAGAAAGACACCTCCTCACAGGCTACACAAATGGCCACAAGTACATCAAGGCAAAAGGATTTTAATTTTCGGCAAATGTATTGATGTCTTGGTCACCTAAAACATAATTTAGACAGACAATGATGACTTATTTACAAATAAACACTAGGAAACATACCGAGTCTGCTTACTGCAGATCCGCCATCTTGGAATGGCACAATCTGGACCACTGAGTTCTACAGAATATTCCCTGTTAATGATTCAACAATTTCTTGCTGCCTTTTCATCTCGGTGAAGTTTTTTACTGTATTCATGACTCTTTATTCGAGTAAATCGAAATAGAGTCATACCCATATATAAAGGTGGCAAACAAATTTGTAATTATTACCAGGTAATATTCTGTAGAAATCAGTGGTCCTGAACAGGTTGTGCCATTCCATGATGGCGTATCAGCAGTCGGCAGGCCCGGTATGTTTCCTCGTTTTTATTTGTAAATAAGTCATTTTATTTGTAAGTATTTGCAAAATTGTCGTACAATTTGTTTTGTAAGTATCGTTATTCATCATTGTCTGTCTAAATTGTGGTCTTATGTGACCAAGACATCAATACATCTGCCGAAAATTAAAATCCTTTTGATTTGATGTACTTGTGGCCATTTGTGTAGCCTGTCGGGAGGTGTCTTTCGCCAAAAATAAACAGGACGGAAAGCTAACTCGGCTCGATAAATGGTAAATAGGTCTGCGGTTGTATTCATTAAAAACCAGGCACACATGCAAACGCCGTAATTATACACCACTGAAGGCCAAAATTATACACCTACTTATATTTCAGAATCAGGCTTTTTTACGTAGCCGACGCCCTCATTGGGTAAAAATGCTGAAATACTTCTAATCCCTTGTCTCGATTTGTTAATTTCAAAGTTAGAGTATTCATTTTAGGTAGATACAGTGACGAGCCCATCCTTAAAAATAAATTCCAAAAAATTATTTAAAAAAAAAAACATTTTATGCACCAGAGCATACAAAGGGAACAGGGAGGGTCATGGTTGACCTCTAACACCTGCCCAAGGAAATGTTAAAGAACAAGTAAAAAACCTGGTACAGAAAAAAATCCTTGTATCATTAAATGGGTCTTCACTCTTTGGTCTGACTTATTATAAAAAGATTACTCGGAATTCGAAAATGCACATCCAACTTTTAACAATCGATTCCACGAAAGATAAAAACGAACGTGTTTCAGTTGTACTATAACAGGGTTCAGACAATTTTTTAATTCTCAATTTTCCTGACATTTCCAGGTTTTCCAGATGCATCCAATGGCAATTTCCAGGTGTTTACAAGATGTTTAGTTAACGTTTTTTTGTATTAATATTGTACGAAAATTATCCAACATCCCAGAAAATAGCTGTTTAGAGACTAGTCCAGACGGGACTAAACGCATTTTCATCACAGATATTGGTACCAGACTAAGATTTGGTTTATTGAAGTAATATTTAAAAAAAAATGAACATATTAAAAGGACGAATTAAAATATTTGCTACTAGCATAGGATTTTGTTTCTGGTCTGCTAATTCAATGGAACTTACAGATCATACCCAAAGGTATTTTTTCAAATTTCCTTCTTTTCCCTGATTTTCAAAAATTTTGTTGTTTTTCCTGAAATCTCCCTGAGGATTTGGCTATATTTTCATTTTCTCTGAGGTTTCCAAGTTCTCCAGGTTTTGTCTGAACGCTGTGTAAGGTTGATATTGTTAATGAAAAAAAAGAAAGAAAAATGAATAAAGACAGTGACGCGCATTCTGAACTGTTATAATTAACGTGTGACGAAATCAGACTAACTCGATATTAATTCAACATACATTCAGAAAGATAATTCTCAAAACGGTAAACTTTATCTCGTGTAGACTCAGTGGGTCCTCCGCAATTAAGCCTTTCGGGGAATTGCCCATTTTTCCATACAGTCAGTACGCCCTAACGCGACTGCCACTTTGCGGACTTCCTTTTTCTTCGGTTTTTAATGTCTTCGTAATTATTACGTATCATTTTTAAATTATACCTCATATTTTCAGTTTGTTGGGGAGCACAAATTAGTGGTGATGGGTTTTTAAATTACCAACAGGGAAATCGTCGTTTCGGTAAAGGTTAGATCTGTCTGGCACACAGGCAGATTGCCGAACATCCCGGGAATGCTCTCAAGCTGAAGGAATTAGTTGCTATAGTAGCCGCATGCCAAATCAAAATTCGCGCCAAACATCAGCGTCTACGTCAATCCCCAATCCAAGAAAAAGGATGACTTTTAAAGGAGGCTGGCCAAGTAATCCGTCTAAAAATATACGCTGAAAAAGATTCAGTGATTCAATGGGTCCGTGAGAGTCAACATTATGTTTTAGGACCACGTTTGGGCTCTTTGAAAACTTACTTTATCAGATAGTAAACAAACATTTGAAACGACCAGTCTATCAGCAAACCTTGAAGTTATTTACTATAAAAACCAAAACATTATGCTTCAATTTCTGACCATGCTTGTTTCTTGCTGTTTCGTACCTCTCAGTACTCCATTTAGAAGCTTGGTTTATACTATTGTAGGTTCAGACGGTGCCTCTGCACTAAGGTGAAGCCAAACAAGGCCAACCGTGACAAATTCTCTTGCGATGTTCAGCTTCCATTCCCTTACTCGCATGGTTCAGCTTTCGCTCAATGCAGAGACGCCGTCTGAACCCAGACTAGGTTTACGCGTACAAAAATGTATGTTTAGTTTCGCTCCTAAAGATTCCTGGTTGGGATAGGGTCGTCGTTTTCAGGGGAGGTGGCGTGGTGGAAAAAACGTGAAAAGCTGAGTGAGCTTCCTTCGTCTGTCCATGATCGAAACTGGAATAATCAGCGTGTAATCACTAACCTTCCGCTATGGGGTGGTAGGTTCTGATTATCCGCTAATCAACTCTCTCAGCCAGAAATTGAAAGAATTATACATCGTATAGAATTACCGTCTCAGGTGGACACCTTACTAGAGATAATGAACAGAAAGAATGAAGAAAGAAACCAGGGTAGAAGAATATATAGGTATTGCCACTCTTTTTCCCACAACGTTAAATATTTGGACGAAAGAAGTACCTGCTTTCAGCGATTTAGCGCTAGAGGGCGCTGTCGTCAAGTAACGGAAGTGCAAAGCATCATGGGGATCAAAAGTATTTAGCGTCAAAAAAACAAATTGATCACGACAAGAATACAAAATTAATCGTTTAAAATACACCATATTTCAGATTAGGACATTAAAATAATTTTAAGAAAGATCAGAACTGGCTGATCGTTTTACTTTTTTAAATTCAACGTTCAATTTTAAAACGGGTTGTCGTTACGAGTGGAGCTAAGTATAACGCATGATTTTGTGTTCCGAGAACGCCCAACAGGCTACTCATCGCCCGTTCAGGCTGAAGCTTCATCCGTGATTTATGTTTATTGTAACGATCTATATACAGTTTGAATCTAAAAGTTCTTCTACTTCGGATGAGTATTTCGTCTGTTTCCACATGTAGTGTAGCTATTACAATGGTTACCATGGCAACGACGCCGCCATTTTTTTTATTTCAAGTTTCTGCTCCTACGAGAACCAGAAAAGTGCTGCCTTCTGGTGCCGTTGGTGGAAGCAGGTCTTTCTTTACCCCACGTTTTCAGAAGAGCGTCACTACCTACTAATCTACCCTGATGGAAGCCATCAAGGCCGTTTTTGTTGATTACGTTTCACGCACTTGATAAGAAGCCGTTACTCGCATTGTTTACCCATGTGGAGTGCGAGAATGCTGGAAGTTTGAAGAAAGATACATTTATAGGCCCAAGAGGATTTATTTCACACTCAAAAATTATTTACGAAAGCCATTCACGTGAAGACCTCATCTGTCCAGAAATCGGCCAAGTGGGAGGGCAAGGCATTAGACGTCTGAACACGAACTAATAGGTTGGGGTTTGGAAGCGGTTAAAAACTAAAACAGCCACTATGTGGTTGTCCTTCAAGGTATAACTAATACGGTAAGGTTGCGTTATCCTCGGCCCTTACACTACTTAAGTAGGGAGGAATTAGGTTCGTTAGGGTCAAAGGTATTTCACTTAACTTTTGAAAGAAAAGTGAATAGTAGCAAACAAATCAGAGCACAATACTTCCAATAAATAAATAGGAAAGGCTTAAAAATAACCCTAAACCCAATGACCAGAAAAAAAGGGTTAAGTTAGGCTTAACACACAACACAACCCCCCCCACCCCGAATGGAAGAAGGCAAGCCATGGGAGAAGATGCTGCTGGATCACTGCCAGACGACGAAGTGATTTTATTTTTGTCTCAATTTAGGCGTCGAATTTGTACAATACAAAACTTTCACATTCACGTGTATCACGAGCAACTTACAACCCAGCGAACTTTTAAAATGCTAATCTTACTACACAAATACACGACTAAGTCCAACTGACATACCGTAAATCCCCAATAACAAGTTCACTTGAGATAACTTAACCATGCGCAATGGCTGTTTGCTGTGACGTCACCATGAGTTAGCCAATGACGAACGAGAACAACGGCTGTTTGGCCGTCTGATTGGACTAGCCCAGTCACGTGATATGCACGTCACAGCAAACAGCCATGGCGTGTGGTATACAAACGTATTAGTAAAGATCCATGCTTCATTTCCTAGCAACACAGTAGCTAAGTAAACTAAACCTCCGCATTAACCCTGCAACTAAACTTCGAAATAAGGTAAGGAATTATTTCTCATTTTTATGCGAAAATAGCTAGACTACTGACTTCTTAGTGTTTATAATGGCAAACGTATTATTAAACAATCAGAAATTACCTACTATCGTTATTTTAGCATCTGAATTAAACTACGCAAATAAAACTTAATGACGCGGTTCTACTGAGTCTCGCGGAAGATTAGCAACATTATCCATTCAACATCAATGTCAACTTCATGATTAATCCCATCTTGTAAACGTAGTACGTTCTACCATGAGTCTATGAAAATGACTCATGAAAATGGACTCGTTGCTACGGAACTTTTTATGTACTCATGGTTCTACTTAAGTATTCCATGCATCGGTTGGTAATGTTAGGAGTGAATAATTTCATGAAGTGGCAGTATCCATGTTGTAACTCTCGTTTTGCATTCTACCGTTTGCACAAGGCCTACTGGGGCAGAAGCAGCAGGTTTCAACTCCCGACGTCAGGCTAGTTGAGTTAAACACTAACAAAATTTTGTTTTATCAAAGCACTGCTAAGAGCTTTCATTTCCTGGCACATACCAAAACTGGCGCAGAGTCGGAAGACAGGAAACCCAATTTCTACTCCAGTCGGCCTTGGTTTGAGAAGTACTATTCTCCGCTAATGTTTATAAACGTACTGTGTTTCTGTGAGTATTAGTAGACTTTAGCAAGCCTTTCCAATTTTTCCCCTTTATATCCTGCCTGGCTACGCATCGCTGCAAAATTTTGGCGCACCAGCCAGGAAAACAAACAACAACAACAACCATCAACAACAACAGCAACAATTTTGAACACGCCCAAAGCTCAAAAACACAAATCCCAGCACAAATGGAGGGTAGCATAATGGAATAATTATGATAGAGTGGTCATGCCATGGACGTGTCGTCCCTAATCACTGACGTGATATGTCGATCGGTCATCTGCCTACTACTTTATCTTCTCGTTCTGTCAAATTGGCGCCTTCAAGTGGGCGGCGTCATGACGTGAGCAAAAACACGACTGCTAACATCACGTCATATTATACTGCTGTCACTGTCGCGTATACACATACCGTTTATTATTTTTTTTTCGTCAGCACCCGTTCGATTATGTAGTCCTGTCAACGTCTGTTCACGTTTCCGGCACACGTCTTTCTCTTTTCAACAACGCCGTCACGCAAGACGCCCGTTACTAAATAGCACTCCGCACGTACCCGCGCGTTCCTTTCCCTTGCAGGGCTAAAGCAGTTCGCTTAATGGCTGTTTCTTTTCCGTACAATTCAGCTGCATCTGTAGCGGATGCGTTTCTTTTCCTTGTTTCGTAACAAAAAAGGTGGTAGCTCTACTGTGGAAACAAGATGGCTGCTTCCATCGATAAAAGATGTGATCATCGACAGCAAATACGGCCGTGTTATTAAAGTTATGGTTGATTTAACTGAAACCACAAAGGTGTAGGTAGGTAAAATAATAAATACACAACCGTAAAATTCTATTGATTCATTTCGATTGCCGATAAAACCTTCACGAAAACGTTTTTCAGCAATTTGACACGATTACAGCAATCGCACGAAGACGAGGGCGGTCATTTTTTTTTTTTTTTTTTTGCGGTCCGTTCTGTAGCACTCAGTATACTAGTCCCCCAGGGTATTGTTTCTTTTGGTTGTAAGCTGAACACTCTCACCACTTAGCCACTATGGGCACTCGTACGTTAAAAATTGTATTTCACCTCGGCTATAACAGCTTTTTAAAAATGGGTTATTCAGGTTGCACTTAACCCTTTTTTTGCCCATGCCGAACTGGATGATTTTGTGTTAGTTAGGTCAGTCGCGGGATTCGAACCGAGATTCACTTGGTTTGAAGACGAGGACGCTAACCACTGGGCTGTAGCTGCTAAAGCTCGCGTTGCGCGTTGGGACTTAGTTTTTTGCCGTTCCGTAGCCGCCTACCATTGTGCAGTAAAGGGTTAAGGTAGGAGGAACTACAGGTTTACAAGATTCCACTTCTAAGTATAAGCTACAAACTTGTCAGACTGTTCGGCATGAATATTTGAATAAACCAAAATTTAGCAAATTCTAATTAAAATTCAATTCAATTTCGTTTACAATCGTGCTTAAATAAGCCAAAAAAAAAAAACAAATAACATCCTACAAGCTAACATTGCACAATACAAAATCGGTAAGCATTTCATTGATATAGCGTGACCAGGATTCGAATCAAAGAACTCCCAATCAAAACTCAAAGGAGTTATGATCCTGAGTTCATCGTGTCCCGGTCACTCACGTCATCGCAATGAAATATAAGTCCATAATATCATCTCTGTAATGTGTGGGACAGTGACAACCCGGGCCACTGCACTGTGGCTGAGGTTGGAGCTATGACCTAGCTGTCGACGCGCCATTACACCTCGACCCACTCATCCCACCCATAATAAAGGCTTGTCGAACCTCATTCTTGTATAATTTACAGTGATTAGTGTGTATAGATTTACAATACGTACCGTTATGCGTACAAAAAGTCTGAAATACGTAAATAGGACATTTTTCTGTTTTGTTCTTTCAGGAAGGAATATACGTTTCTTTTCCGTAGTTTTGCGTCGAGACAATTTACGACAGAAACACTTACCACCAAGCCAAAAATAATCTGAAGAGATGGGACTGGAAAAAGTGGGTCGTAAGGGACCGTTCAAGTATTACGTCATCAAGAAATAGGTCATTTTTACCCCCACCCCCATTTCCCCCTCGTCATCAATCGCCATCAATTGCCCAACCCCCCGCCCGCCAG
>JAHWFP010238893.1:0-11189 GCA_023313725.1 Lithobius niger | reverse complement strand
ACAAGAACAAGGCAGCATTAGCACCAATAAACTCAGTTTCTTGTATAAATAAACACGTAGCTATAAAAAGATGGAGAGGGACAAACATGGGGATTCGAACTGATAAAGTATGGGGGCCGAGACGTTTTTCAAAATAGATCCCATAAGACTCCTAGTTCCTCACGCTACCCTGGCCGAAACTTGACTGACAGAGCCTTTGAATGGGTCCCCTTTCCCGACATTTATCAGATCAGCTTCTTCAGACGACTAGCTGAGCTCAGGGTTTTTGAATTTAAAAAGATTAAATGAAAAAGTGTACAGTGCGCAAGCAAAGGCTACTGGACCCGGGTCTGTGAGATAATAAAATCTGACGACTGAACTACCTATGGGGATTAAAGACAACAATACCGCAAATTTTTTTTGAAGTCTTCCTGCACGGGAAATAACTGACAGTTGGCAAGTTTTGTATGGATTTTCCAGACAAACAAACTTAAACATGCAAACAGACAACATAAATGCAGTCAACCGCCACCATCCATGAATTTCCATTATGTACTATATAATCAAAATTTACTTCATAGACTGCAAAAGAAGGAACCAATTTGTTTAAATAAGTCTTTACAATATCTTATCTCACTTGCTAAACTAAAATGCATGCAGATATATACCCAGCTTAGTTGGACTTGCAGAATGTATTAGGCCACTCTCTTCAGCACTTTAATAATTTTTTTAAACTACGTTCCTTTCCAGTAACCAAATTGAGCCCGAATGTTGTCCTTAAACAGAAGTCCAAACAGAAGTTAAGAGTTGACCCAACTCGCAACTCCTGTCATTTACAAACCGTGAGATTACTATTTACAGTTAATACCTGGTATTAAGGCTATACTGATCACTTAATTTACTGCCGAACCGATCGATGGAGTGAGAAATTAGTCTATAATGAACTGATCCAAGACACAATAACGCAGTCCAAATACCGTAAATCATGTATTAAACCCATGGGTTTACAGTTAATTCGGCAAAAATGTGGGGTGGGTGTTAAATAAAATATAACCCATTTTCTAACCTTACTTTTGGACATCTTATCACAGTAGGAAAGGCCAATTTTTACATCCTTTTTAGTCTTCCGTACAGCCGAAATGGCTGAGAAGAATATTGCAACAACTTTGTCCATCTGTCCTTCACTTTTTTTCAACTTCAGAAAGTTACCAGATATAGCCAAACGGTTTCCACCATTAGATACAGCAACCAAAAATTAGCTACAAAACACGGCAAATTAAAACATTGTTACTTCCTTATAACTAATAGGCTTTCTCGATGTAACTAAATGAAATAATAACATTTGATTGTCACATTTAAACACTACGGCAAAACACACAATCATAAAAATAAAAGGAATTCGTGAACGATACACATTAGCGTCATTTAAAATAGTCTCGATACCGTGTTCATAGATGAATAGCCTTACTCTCAAACAATTTCTACCGGTTAGCTGCTACTTACGAAATTAAAACGGCAGGCAAAAATTAGGCCTAAAAGCAGAAAGTTAGGCCTTAAATCACGTTTCCACAACGCCAAATCCCCGCACCATGTTGCATAAATGAATCAGCCTGCTCTCGAACTTGCGTCTCTGTTAGCTGCTACTTACGAAATCAAAACAGCAGTAAAAATCAGCCTAAATGCTGACACTTACACCATCAATATAAAACTAGGCCTAAAAGGTAATACATTTTTTACCGGCAACTGTGATAGTTAATACTTTTAGATTACATAATAGAGAGCGCTGTTCAGTGCGTGACAGAGGTGTCCACCTCGATTTCAGCAGTGGCGAAAGCGTACAGAAGACCAGTTGCGACTATGTAGTCGCCTCAGCCGATTGTTTAATTGCTTTGAAGAGAGGAGAGAAGAGAGGTTTTCCTGCAACGCATGGAGGGAGAAGGGGCCAGAATGCATAGCAAGCAGTGCGGGCCCTCCTAGATATTTCCGAGAGTGTGTTTCCATTAACAGCATGGAGCTTTTGCAGCAGAATAACGACGATTTAAAAAGTTGGCGTAAACTCCACTTGTTCGTAATTTTTACCTAAAACCATAAATCGGGGGTGGGCATTAGTGTTCCCCGGGCATTCAATACATGATTTCTGGCAACAGCAATCAATTGTGTTCCATGAGCTGACTAAAACACAGGTTCTTGGCAAATTTATGATGCTTTATACAGAACATGGTTTCAAGGATGTCTATAAAGTAAAGAAACTTTCTTACTTCCCACCCTTAATAACTTCTGAAGAAAAAAAGCTAGGGCCTTGTGATATCCCCGTTGGAAAACTGAAGAAAACTACCTTTATTCATCGTGTATTGAAACATCAAAATCTGACGGCGGAAAGTCTACACATATTGATGGGTTTGCTTTGGAAGAAAATGCACTGAATACCAATTGAAACCGATAAACCATTAAATCAAACATCAGTTCTGCTTGATCATTTCTGTGTAGCCTTAACTGATTCCTTCTTATGCCTGGAACACAAGTTAGGTGTGCATGACATCATGCTCAAGGTTTTAAGTCGTTATGGATAGGCCCTTGCAACTCAGAAATTACGCCTCTTCAGGCTTAATGTTTAAATCATACGAATCCTTACAAGTAGGCTGGAAGTTAGGCAAACGAATGCAATTTTATCCATCTTTTTACGTTACACCTTCAATGAAAACGGTGTATCTGAACAATACCCTCTACAATAACAAATTCATAAGGCTGTTAAACAATAATTGGAAAAAGAGGGTGACACAATGTAAATCCTGAACTAAAGGGTCAATGTTCACATGTCTGTTCACTGTACATTTTTTAAAAAGCCGTTTTTTCAATGCCCCGTTTGTTATAAATTAAAAGAGAGTATAACCAAACCTGAAAATTCTCTCAATTTTGCATCTTGATTTACTTTAATTAGCGGCATGCAATACTCCAAAACATTTCAGCTAGGGACTGAATACAGGATTTGTACTCAAGCTCGGCACCTATACCTAAAAACTAATTCCAATCAAAAATTCAAAAACTTTCTCAATTTTTGACCGATTTTGACATTGCAATACACCAAATTGATTGTGTCAACGCAAGTTTTCTATTGGCATACATTAAAAACTAGTAGCTCATTGTGTTTTCAGGTTACAATGTAAAAACAACAATTATGACTATAGTTAAACCTTTTGTGAACATGGACCCACCACACAATCCAGTAGTAGTTTACCTGTTACTGTCCAAACAGATTAGGAAGAAACTGACAACCAAACAATGCTCACCAAATACTTAAACGCCATTCTCCAATCCGCTCTATTGCATTTAACTTGTATCAGCTCGATTGAAGTCGAAATTATTCTTCACACACCCCTGGCTTAAATAGCAATGGTGGAAAGTAAACTAACACCAAGATCTCTCAGTCTTCTGAATCAGCTGATCACTAACACACCTTCACTTCGTTGAAACAAAAATCTACATGCAAATACCATGAGCTACCTGGCACACACCGGCCAGTTAAGCGAATTGTTGCAAAAAACCTTGCTAACACCAGCAGATGACTTCACTATGCATTCATGAATCGTCATAGTTTAAAATATAGGGCTATGCATAGCACCTACCCTTTAAATTTCTGATTTTCCCCTGGCTTTCAAACTAAAAAGAATACCCATAAACTTGAGTATAGATGGAAGGCTGTGCACATAGTAAAAGTAAACCGTTTGCTTATTTACAGAAACACCTGAACCACTTCAAATTCTCCTTTTCCCGTGAACAAACAAATAGAAAATTACAGAATCATAAGGAAACCACAACCACAATTGTAGCAGGTGCTTCGACGTCTGTTTATGAGAAAAAAATCACCGGTTTTTCTCTTCTGTTTGAAGTTGGGTATGCAGGAAAAAAGCTGCAGTCAATTCAAAGTGAAGCACGAGACTTCAGACTTCAATAAAAAGAGTCAAGTGTCAAAGACCAAAAGCCGGTAAAGTAGATTAGCTGGACCGCGAGAACACACCGCGCACTTTTCTCAACAGGTACTCTTTCGCTGGTTCATAGTACTCACGCCGTAGGATAACAAGCTCTGGAAGCTTGCGCAAATCACTCAAAAGCTCAGAGTTGGATTCTAAAAGGAGCAGCATAAAACAAGAAAAAACAATAAAGATAAGGAACAGCGAAGGAAAGAAAAACCTCAGGTATCTTTGTTTTCTGTTCGCAACAACTTCAAAATTGTCGGATTGCGCTAGTGTTGCATAAGCCTTGTCCTCAGGATCTGGCGCTGTTAGGTCACACTTATCACGAATATGATTCGAGTCCAAGTGATTCCTATAATCCAGCGTGAAATAGTCAGGCAAATTATCGTCTATAGTACCCGTTGGAGAGTAAGAATTGGGACCAAGTTCTTGGTCCTCCTCCACAGGCTCCAACATCTCGTCGTACGAACTGTTGGAAAATGGGAACGAATCGTCGTGGTAATCCCTAGGCAGTCCGTCTTCATCTCCACGACTGTAGTGCCCTTCTGACAACGGTGTCGAGTGGCCAGGCTTTGTGACAATCGTAAAAGCTAAAAACACCAAAAGAAATTACTCTAACTTTGACAATGAAAGCAACAAAAAAAGGTTTCGTTTTCAATATTTGCATTTGGCCACACATTCTCATTTGTGATACAATTAAAAAAAATTTAATGTGTGTCAACCAATGCTGCCTACGGGCCTACTTCGTAGTGGAGTTAGTTATAAACAGACATAATGCAGGCCTAAATGTTAATTCTTTTAACTTATGGACTACAGTATCGATGAAATTCGGTTGGAATATATTTCTATTTTGTCCCCTCTCTATTTCTGATTCTTTAAGCCACATTTTTAACTACGGAATAATACTTCCATGAGCCTGATGCGACCAAAAATGCATTCAGGTATGCATGACCAACACACAGTAGTTTTTATAGACAGGACATATCACCATTAATGATGCAGTCGAGCAGCCACACCACCCAGCAACAAATACATCCTCGATCATTGCCCTCTAATACCAACCATACTGATGACTTACTTGAGTGTACTGCATTGTACAGCTGTTTTTTTCTTCTTCTTTACTTTACTATTTTGGTTGGTTTACGAACAAACATTTTTTCCCCCTTCAATGAAAAAAATTCTTGTTTCCTTAAAAAATAAGCCTTATTAAACTATACAAAAATATAAAAAATAAGGGCAGTGGGAGATTTCTTGAACACATATGATTGAAAACAACCCTAGATTAAGAAATGGTTACTGAAACCCAATCCCGACAAAATGAGAAAACAAAGCTATGGAGATTTATCCGAAAAGTGAAAAGCGAGTCGGGCAGTTAACAATCAAGTCTTTTAATATGTAAAAATCTGTAAGACATTGGTTTACATACAAGAGTCAGGTACGGACCTTTTCTGCAAGCTGTGTGCTCGTTACTCAAAACCCTTAAATTGAAAGTGGTAGCATTCGGAAATGCTCAAAAATGAACTGGAAAGACAAACTCTGTCTACGATGAGGGCTTCAAGCTCGTTGCAGCATTTACCAGAAGCCAAGGAGAGCAGGAAGATAGTCTTAGGGGTCAGAAGTCCTGATGAAGCACGTCCCAGTGGCTTGTAAGGTTCCTTGAGGAGGCTTGTCAATGCCAAGGGAAGATCCCGTTATGGAAATAATTCCTCGTGACCGGTCTTTCGACGCCAAAGGCTTTGATGAGGCTTGTTGTTCTGAAGTCTTCTACGACAGAGGTTGTGTCCAGCTACTTTAAGTACCGAATTGATAGCGGACATATTCATCCCAGAAGAAAAAAGGTGGTTGACAAATTTTGTGAGTTGGACTAGACACGGAGCCCCGCGATAAGTATGGTTTCCACTGCACCAACGATGCCACCAAAGCCACTTCCTATCATATTCTCAGAGACAGCAGACGATACGGTTGGCAACTTGTTCCGAAAGGCCGTCCACTTGGAGAAGCTGGAGGATAGTAGCCAGGCGTGAAGTTTTAGGACTGGTGGATGATCCTTCCTTTCTTCTGGATAAGTAGATTCTCTTCCATAGGCAATCTTCTTGGGTAGTTTACTAGAAGCTCTAGAAGAGGAATGAACCATGGTTGGATGGGCCAATTCGGGGCCATGACGACGAACATTCCTTCAGTTTTTGCTACCTTCTCCAGGCTCAGTGGAAGGCCATAAGGATGTATAATGTAGGCGAACATGTGAATCCACGATGCCGTGCATGGCTCGTGCAGTTCAGAAGCCGGTGATTAGCGCTTGAGGCGAAGAGGTCGATCATCGGGTTCCCTGAAGGGCAAAAATCTTTTTGCACACAGAGAGTTTTACAGTGTCCATTTTGTTATTGGGACTTTTGCCCTGTCTGGACAGCTGCTCTACCAAAACATTCTGGTTCCCGGGGATGCGAAGTGATGTTATCTTGATTTTCACAAGAATGCGAGGAATAGCTGGTTTGCTTGCAGGTGGAGATTCCTGGAGTGGGTCCTTCCTCCCTTGTTCAAGCAGCAGTGGTTTTGTCACTGTGCACTTAAATCGTCATTCCCTTCAGCTGGTATCGGAAGTGACGCATGGCAAGGTAGTTTTCTCGCAGCTCCTAGATATTGACTTGGAGCTTGCGTTCCTCGAGTCCACGCACACGCCCCAACACGGCCCAACATGCTACCCTTGCCTACCCGTCCATACCCCGAAGACCGACATCGGCAGTCAAAGCGTTGGCCATCCATCTAATGGCGGATGCATACATGATAAGGATCTCGGAGGGTTCCTCTTATCTGATTCGATTCCAGAAGCAGGGTTCGTGGGATCACATCACAACAGGGCTTCTGATGTTGGGCAGCTGGAGGACATTCAAATACTGTCTTGATGCAGGCTGAATCTGGGTTTCTAGTGAGCCTTACTGTTCCACTGCAGGAGGCTTACTCTCCACCCGCCATGGAACGAGGTCTGCCGCAGTATCCAGGAGACCGATGACCTTGCAGAGTTGCAGCAAGTTCTGATGACCCAGCAGATCGATGACTCCTTTCTTGATGGTGAGAATCCTCTCCGGAGCAGGGCGGGTGGTGAATTACTCCCGGTCGAAGAGAGCCCTGAGGAAGATGAAGGATCTCATTGACTCTAGGCCGGTCAATGTTGTTTAAATTATATGATAATTCAGTAAATCGTTCTTTCTTATAAAAAATTTGGGCATTTATTTTGATTCTAAGCTTGGTTTTAAGCAACACATGTTATACATTGTTCGCAAAGCTTCTAAATATTTAGTCTTTATTAAACGCACTTGCTCTAAATTTACTTGAAAAGATGCTTGACTATGCTTTACTTTTCAATTGTTAGATAAGTGCTTGAGTATGGCAGTGTGGTGTGGAATAATCTGTCTTCTATTCCAAAACTTGACGTTTACAAAAAGCTTTTCTTCAAGATCTTGTGCTACCAACAAAAAATTCATTTTCCCAGTTCAAATTATTCAGCGTTACTCCAATATTGTAGAATTAGCTACCAGACGAATAAATGCTGATATGATTTATCTTCATAAATTAGTTCACTCCACAATAGACTGTCCAGCTTGCATCCATTTTTAAATTTTCGAATTCCTTCTGTCCCAATGCGTCAAACTTTAACTATTAGCATGCCAAGATTTCGAACAGAACTGTGAAGGAATTCCCCTTGTGTTCGCCTTCCTTTCACTTACAATCATAATTTTCAAAATTGTAACATTTTTATGAGCCAAGGTGCATTCGTGAAGTAATTGCTTCAAACCACCCACTCTTAGAATATTGTTTGCTTGTATTTTTGTTATTTTTATTATCGTTAATATTTTTTGTAACTTTTTTTATTACATAACTTTGTTTGTTCATTTCATTATTTTTGCCTGATACCCTGCTGTTAATTCATATTTATATGCGCTTTCTTTCATTCTGTAATTGGGATTTTCATCTTGTTGAAGGAAATAAATCAAGTATCAAGTATTCAAGTCGATTCAGAAGCTCAGCTGAGCAGAAAGTCCTCTGTGGCCTGCAGGTCTGTAAGAATCTTCTTGGAGTCTTTGTTCTGGAGAAGCCAGTTGTCTAAATAGTCATGTGTCCTGATGCCTCCGGACTGAAGAGTCGCAAGAATCGGTTTGGTGATCCTTTGAGCTGTAGTTAGTCCAAACAGAAAGGCATTGAAATGAGGACAAATTGGATGTCCGGATGGAGATGGAGGTGGAGATATACATCCTCCAGGTCGATAAACGGCATAAATTTCCTGTGTTGGACTGAGTTTCGAATTGCGTTTGAAGTCTTCAACTTGAAATGTGTTGTGGGCTTGTGGCTGAACTTGTTACAAAACTTCAGGTTGAAGATTAATGTATTCACTGGTCTTCTTCGGGTGAAAAATATGGTGTTGCAAAAGTCTGGCTTTGACCAGTCCTGACGGATATCGACTGCTCCTTTCTGATAAGGCTTCCATCTCACAGAATGTCTGGCGTCGGGGTGTAGGCGAAGTTTAATGGAGGAGAACACGCAAGTTAAGGGTGATGCAGTAACGTTAGTTGGTAGCCATGCAAGATTGTGAACAAGAGCCACGGGTTTTCTGTAATCTCGCTTCAGGCTTCAGCATGTTGTTGCAGACGGCCACCAACCAAAGCACAAGACGGTTTATTCTTTCTGGAGTCCTGTTGCCTTGGCGCTTGGATCTTCTTCCTTCCCCACGACTCTTGTTGTGAGAAGATCCATGAAAGGGCAGCCTATTCTTGAAGTGGGCCTACTTTCCTTTCTACAGTTGTTGCTGTTGCTTCATCTTCTTTGGCTGTTGCACTTTAGAGATGTGGTGGGAGGGTTTTGCTTAAACTTGGCACTCAAAGAAGGGGCAACTTCTTTGAAGAAGGTGGTACATCCAAGACTCGAGGAACTCCTGGACTCTAGTTTGGTGAAGCCCTGGAGCGGAGGCAAGAACAGCATCATGGAGGTGAAGCAACTGATGACCACCCCTTTAGTCTGCCAATAGATGGCATCAGTTGAATATTCTGCACCTTTCTTTAGCAGTATGAATGCATCCTCAAGTTTCTTTTTATACTGACTCCCAGGTTGCAAGTTGGATCTTTGGTAGCTTCCAAGCAGACTGCGGCAGCCGTGTACAAAATATTGGTGTTGGATGCTACCCTGATAACCATTCGTTGGATGTACTCTAAGGTCTCCAAATTACAATACAAGATGGGTGGAAACAATAGAATCTTCAAAGTTGTGACAAACTCTAGGGAACCGAATCCGAAACAAACCTGGCATCAACGAAGGGGACAAACTAGGTAGGGCGTGCTGCTTTTCCTCTTACGTTGAGGAAAAATGTGTCGAATGTTTTAACCTAGAGGCCAACAGATTCCACGGGTCCCCTTTTTACGGAAAAGAACACCATGTATGAGCACAGAACACACAATGACACCAGAATGAGTAAGGCCTTTTTTCATCGGAGATTGTTTGGCATGGTAGGCGAAAGAAGTGTCAGATCCGAGTCCTCGATTTTTAGAAGTGCTTGACGCGGCTTCGGGAAAACAAAGATAAAAGTCAATTGTGACATTGTTGAAGACAAGGGGCCCGATGATCTCATTGGTCAGATTTAAATTGAAGCCCCTATTTCCAGCATTAGATGAAATGGAAACGTTATCCTGTTTATCATTGGTTCTGCGAAGAAATAGATTTTTCATGATCCAGAAAGGAAGAGTCTTTATCATCTTTGGCTGCAGGTCTCGACTCTTTAGAAGCTATGTGCTTGGCTCTCAAGGTACATAAAACACTGGATGCAAAGGGAGCTTATCAGGCAAAGGTAGTTGGTTTGATGGTGAGAGTCGACCGGGCAGAGACCGACAAATGAGAAGAGAAACGTCATCCATAGTGGGGTAGAAATCCAACAAAGGACTTTCCCTTGAAACCCGACAGAGAAGCAGCTTCCACTTCAAGAAAGAAAGGGAAATGTGAAGGGGCTTCACAAACGAAGGGATCCTTGGACACGAATGGACTTGCACATTCGCAGGTATCCATTTTGGCAAAGGGACTGACACGGAAATGGAGTCCAGGAAGTGCTGGTCAAGTGCCAAATGGTCTTGTAAGTCAGGTTGGAGAATTTCTTTGAACGGGTCCGGAAACATGATTTGCATAGACTGATAGGAGAAATTTGCTGACGTCGATGCAGGGGCAGGGGCCGTCTTGAGCGGATGGATAGAGCTGAGCAAAGGGAGGTCGGCCGAAAACGAAGAGAACGGGGCATCCGCAGCAGGAAACGAAGGGGTGCTTGTCAATGAAGAAGCAGAGCAAAGGGAAGGAGACTGACAATCCAAAAGCTGCTTGGAAGACGAGTCTCCTTTTCACTTTTTATGAAGAATGCATGGAAGAATGTTTCTCTTTCTTTTTCTTCTTGTTTTACTTTTTCTAGGTTTCTTGCATTTTCTATCCGAGAAAATGGGATAATTGGAGTACAATGAAAAACTAGGCACTAGAGTCTGATCGTTACGGCAGGCTTAGTGAAGAGAAAATAATCTTTTTCCGGCGGTGAACACTCGTTTCCAAGGCGAGAAAAAACTGCGTTCTTGAGAAAAACTAGAGGTATTTCCTCAAAGACAGGCAGCAAGTCCGGGGAGGCAGACGGAGACGCGATGGACGTGGGTTGCGGCATGGCACTTTTTAGCTCACCCATTTTAGAAACAACTTTGTCAAAAATAGCCTTGGGATAGTCTAATAACGGCCAACGGAGTGTAAACATTGTGGCGGCAAACTTGATGAGGGTCAAAATGTTTGCGAGGCACGAGAAAACCAGGACAATCGCATTGTTTGGGACTCTCTGCCCGAAAGGAACTTTGAGGAAACCATGGATGATGTTTCATCTTTATCAGCATGGCCGCCTTGGTTATCCTGGTCGTCTTTCTGGGCCGAAGGATAGGTATTTTCAGGTGGATCCATTATGGGGTGAGTTCTAAGTCGAACACACAAAAAGATGGCGAAAAGAACACAGTGAGGACTGCTGCGCACAGAAGGTGCTGGTTTTTGCGCCAAAACGGTGCACCGAGAGGGGAATGCCCAAGTGACAGTAGAACCATCTAAAGGGGGGCATTAAGGAACAAAGTGCCTAGCTACGCCGAGAGAATTGATTACAGTTGACTCGTTTAGGAAAGTTGTTTGGTGGGGTGGCACGATGGCCATGCAAGGCGGCACCTGGCGCCTTTTTCTGACGGCCGCATC
>JAHWFP010238869.1:0-13288 GCA_023313725.1 Lithobius niger | reverse complement strand
CCCCCCCCCCCCCCCCCCCCGTTTGCCTTGGAACCAGGGCATTGTTTAGCGGCATGTGCAGGGGATTATGGTTCAAAACTTGGGTCTGTTGCACACCTGTCATGTTCTAAGCCTCTGCCACCGCATGACCCGAAGAAGACACATATGTTTCTTACCACCTGCAAATACTGATGCATACACATATGTTTTCAAATCGGTCGGAAAAGGCGCCCCGAATAAGAAGGGGTTTCGGACCTACAAGGAAGCCGAATACGTAACTGAACTGTGTAGTATCGAGTTGGATTCGGTTCTCAAGAACCCCTCGTTCATTAAAACTCCTACTCAACAATTGAAGAGGACGAGGTCATGTTGAGAGCAAGCTCTCAAGTAGAGCTTATTACTCGGCATCAACTCCAGCTTTGAAGGCGATGGCATTGGTCAACCCGGAGCTCAGAGAAAATAAAACAATTAGGGAATGTATGCATCTTCTTAAGCGAGCGTCTTCATGCCACAAAGATAGTTTAAATTGGCAATGCCGTCTACTCATGAACAATGTCTTTCGGCGTCGAGACGCCCTCCTCGAATCTGCAACTGGGGTCCCGGCGGATGTAGTGGGCAAGTTGAGACTTTTGCCAGTTCAGGGTTCTGGAGACTTGCTTAATGGACAGTTACTTGGATTGGCCCCAGAACTCAAAGAAAAGGTTCGACCTGCCCAAACATCGGTCAGCACGAACCATGGGAGCTATCGAAGCAAGCCTATGTATGCAAAGATCCAACACCCAGCATCCGGACATTGGAATGATCCATATGGGGGAAAGAGTAGCAGCAAAAAGCCGAAGGGATCGTTCGCCCTTTCGTGACTATCCCCCCTCCTCGTCACGCGGGAAAGGACCAGAGAGTTACCAGCGTGGCCGAGGATCGTTCCGGGGAAGAGGTAAAAGACCTCCACGTCAGTGACTGGCCATGGGGGGAAGGATTGCCAGACATCTTGGACATTGGAAGAGGATTGCGTCGGACCCCTTCGTCATCCGAGCTCTGGAGGAGGGATACACACCGCTATTCGTCACCAGGCTTGTAACTACAGACTGGCCGCCAGACTGGCTGGTAGGACGTTCCGAAATCCCAGAACTTATCAAGGGAGTCAATTTGCTGGTTGTGAAGGGGGCAGTACAGGTTTTTGGAGTCCAGCAAGGGTGATTCCGAACGGAAGGAGGATCCCGAGTTCTTTACAATCTTCGGAAACTCAATCAACACCTCGCAAAGGAACATTTCCAGATGGAATCGATCGAATCAATTCGAGACTCACTCCAGCACGAAGAGTATACCATTTCTATCGACCTCGAGGATGCGTATCTGCACGTTCCCCTCAATCCCCTCGACATCTGTTCCGCCTTGTGGCGGGGGGAAAATCGTCCCAATGGAAATCTCTTCCCTTCGGCTTAGCGACGGCTCCATACGGAAACCTGTGCTTGCATACCCGCACCTACATCACATCAAAGCTCACGCCTATTTGGACGATTGGCTGGTTCGAAACAAGGACTGTTTCTTTTGACCCAGCAGTGGGAAATGTGCAGCTCCCTGTTTTCACATTAGGTCTTGGTATAAACCTCAAGAAGTTCAGACCAGTTCCAAGCACTTGTTTTGTGTTCCTGGGTGCAAAGTTCAACACTGTAAAAATGGTGGTAAAACCAACACTGGAGAGGTTCGTCAAGACGAGAACGTCGGTGAAGACATTCGTCAGAAGGACCAAGGTAACGGCGAGGGAGTTGGCATCGCTCATTGGACTCTTGGACTCCAATGCCAGACTTGTACCCTTAGGCCACTGACGGGGGGAAACCGATTCACTGGTTTCGGAAGACAGCGTGGCAGCCGCAGAACAGTTGGTTGGACATCATTCCGCTACGAGACCTCCCGAGGCAGAGCTTGTCGTGGTGGACGGCGAAGGGAAACCTTCAAGTTGGAGTGCCCATTCACGAGCCCGTTCCGGATTTGCTCCTATTTTCAGACGCCGCCCTGTCAGGTTGGGGTGCTCACCTTGCCGGGGAAACTGCATCAGGCATTTGGAGCGAAGAAGAGAAGGTCCTGCACGTCAACGTCCTGGAACTCGGAGCAGTTTGGAGAGCCCTCCTTGCCTGGAAGCTAAGGCTGAGGGGTCAGGCAGTGGGCATCATGCCACGGCTGTTACGTACAGTATGTGAAGAAAGGTGCAGGCGCACATTCGAAATCTCTTATGGAAGAAGCCTCCAGCCTGTTCGAGATCTGCATGCGGTACGAAATCTCGCCGGTTCCTCGCCACATAGCAGGAAGTCTCAACGTGTGGGCGGAAGAGTTGTCCCGGGGTTCACAGGTGCTGTCTACGGAATGGATGTTGACCCTCAGGGTTGCGAAGCCCTGTTTCGTCAGTGGGGAACCCCGTAGGTGGATCTGATTGCACTACAACACTCAGCTCTCATGTTTTGTGTCCCCGTTCCCGGATGCGAGGGCCTGGGCAACGGATACACTGTCAATCAGCTGGGGACGTCTGAATGCGTACCTTTTCCCGCCTTTCAAACTTCTGTGGAAGGTGATCAACAAGTTGAGAGTGGCCAAAGGGAAATTCATCCTAGTAGCCACCTGTTGGCCAGCGCCTCCATGGTTCCCAGAGTTGATGGAGTTGGAAAAGACGGATCCAATCCCTTGCCAATCACCAGCATCGGGGGAGGACCCTGCACCAAAACCCTTCCATGCTGAATCTTCAAGGGTGGAAACTCTAAGGAAGAATTTGGTGAGGGAGGGATTTAAGAAGGAAGTGGCATCCAGGATTACGAAGTGTTTGAGGGAGTCCTCGCAACGTAACTACAATGCCAAATGGAAAAAGTGGTTCGAGTGGTGTGTAAAGTCAGACTGCGACCCATGCTGACAGCTTTCTTTGAAGAGCTTTTTGTCAAAGGTTGTCCCCAAGGGCTATCGTTCGTGTTGACATGCGTTGGGGATCCAAAGACTGTTTTCCAATGTGGTGGTTTCCAAACAGATGACAGCCTTTGAAAGTGGGAGACCAAGACAAACGAAATTGTTCCCCACATGGAATCTGCCGTTGGGGCTGCAAAGTCTAATGGGCGCCCCATATGAGCCAGCTAGAAATGCGTCCATTCTATCTCTATCCCAGAAGACAGTATTCCTAGTCGCTTTAGCCTCGGCAGCACGCCAAAGTGAGTTGGCAGCCTTCACCAGGGATGAGGGTCATATTAGTTTTGCCAAAGACTGGTCGGAGGTATTTTTGACGTTTTCGGCCCATTTCAGAGCAAAAAATTGCAAACCGGGAACGACATCAAAGCCTGTTCGAATTAAGGCTCTAAACGAGTGTGGACAAACACGAAACCAAGAATGTTTACAGTGTCCGAGTAGAGCTATGCGGTTCTACCTATCCAAAACAGAAAATAAGAAGGAGAACTTAGTTCATAACAAGCCAACTCCACTGTTTTTTGATGTGGACTCAAACAGTGGTGAAATTATGGATAAGGGAGTGCCTAGGATCTGGGCCGTGGTTAAAAGAGCATACTTGAACAGACAGGATCACGAGGATCTCCCCGCTATAGTTAGAGCACACGAGCTTCGGGCATTAGCCGCATCATGGGCGTAGAGTTGTAGCACACCTTGGGATGAGGTGATCACAGTGTGCTCATGGAATAGCAGTACCACCTTCATCAAACGCTACCGGATGGGGTCACCCTTAGTGTAGACTGGGGACACCCGGACGGAGGCACACACTGGTGAATGAACTATAGTGCTGACTCAGACTGAGGGAGTCACCTCGAGTGTAGACTAGGGACACCCAGTCAACTAAGCACGCCAGTGAAGTAACTGGAAGAAGAGACGAGACCAACTGTGTAGAAGTGGTAAGTTGACTTATTCCATGTTAAAACAGTAGTAGGCAAGCTCTCCCGGGTTCAGTGAGGTTTTTCCCCACCGCCTGAATGACAAATTCAGCATAATTACTGAAGTAAGTATTTGCAGGTAGTAAGAAACGATAATTTTAAAAGGTAAAATTAGTTTTTACTAACCTAAATACTTACTTCGGAGCAGCGCCCCTGGCGGGAGAGGAGAGAAAGTTTGGATACAAGCTAAAAAAGGGAGTTTTTTAGTTGATAAATGAGCAGTGATAGCGTAAAATGATGATTTTAAGCATAATTACTGAAGTAAGTATTTAGGTTAGTAAAAACTAATTTTACCTTTTAAAATTATCGTTTTATTGTAGACATGTGCACTTGATGGCTTTTTAAAACGTTAACGTTGACTCAACCCACTGCATTTACATTGAACAAATTAAAGACAGAAAGCCAAACGCTTAACAAGAGTTAAATAAATACAGATGCAAACCTATTAACGTTGCCTTTTGGAATTATATGTCAGAGTGCCTGAGAGGGGAATTGAACCCACGACCTTTGAAGGCAAAGTCAGAGGTCCTACCACTGACCAAAAAGCGCTAAGCAGAGTAACATCATAACGGACTGGATGTTTTAAGCGCTTACGATGGACAAGTTGGACGTATTCGTGGCTCCTCGCGTTCACTTTCCGCTGGAATTGCCGTCTTGGATAACTCGCTCCAGGAATAACAGAAACCGACGTGATAAATGCGTCAACACACGCGTTTCCTGGTGGTGAATCACGTTGTCTATTTCGAAGATTGGTGATGGTTAGAAATTAGTTTTAACTTTGAATTATGTTAGGTATTGGAGGAGGACGATCTAATAAACTAAATCTGAGAATAAATGAGAAAAAGGTATTGCATTTTCAAACAAAATCCGTATTACGCACATCAATGATCAAGTGCATAGGCCCAATATTGCCGATTTTTTCGTGATTCAAACGCTCCCGTGAATTGTGTTAGATTAAATGTTGATTTCGGTAAATTTATGAGTCTTTTCGTTAATTTTGCTGCAGAAAAACGAAGATTTAAAGGGATAAACTGTTGATGTCGTTAAAACATTTGAAGCCTTTAGTCAATCTCACAATTGACTAAAAAAACGATGGGAGGGGGAGGTATTAATAAAGCTACGACACGATATCTGACCTGAAGGTATTTTTGAGAGGTGGGCTTTAGCAAAGCCAGGGTGTTAATTAATTAGGCGATTTACGGTAACAAGCCATTCAAGTAAAAATACAAAATCACTACCTTTGAGGCCAGCCAGAATTCAAAGCCTTGAATTTTTCCTTAACAAATTCAAACACTTTTCTAGTAAGGATGCACCGATGTGCTCAAATGCCAATTCCGATATCCGATTCCGAGATGTTGAAAATACATCGGCCAATATCTGATGCCGATAACTTGTGGTCTGATGTTTAAGAAAGTAAAGTGAAGCTAAGTTACATTTTTCATTGAGTTAAAAATAATTAAGAGGGTTTCAGAATTAAATTAAAAATTTTATGTAGGCCTAAAATTTAGCTCCCAGAAATTAGTTATAAGCACTAAGGCTGCACCGACACCAACTTTACCGATCCGGTGTTTACAATTTTGGCGATACCGGTACCATACCAATATCTTAAAGCAGACGACATCATTTACGCACCTCTCAAAACAGCGAAAACCAGTTTACAATTTTCACAAATTTTCGACAGCTTTGAAAAAATTTAAAAAATATATCTCCTGCTGTCTTCTTCAGGTGACTAAGATATAAAAATACTAGTTACATCACACTGTACTGTCCGACGCCGAACTGTCCGACGCTGATTTGAACGAAGCACGTGCGTGCGTAGCCTCCAAGAAATAACGTCTTTCTTGCTACTCCATCGTGCTCGCAGCCGCTCTGCCAGATATTTCCTCACCAAATGCTGGATTGGTGGTGTCGAAGGTGGTTGGAAGTTCATCAGCTCTCTCACGTCAATTTCGTGCCTAACTATGGCAAGCGATTCGAGGCACCTCAGATGTTTATCGCTAACAGAGTTTGACTTAATCAGCGTAGTAGTCTTCTCCCAATCAATGCTGTGTCTGGTGGCCATGTGGTGGGCTGCCACGCTGTTTTCCTCATCCTCTTTTCTGGTGTCTGCCATATGTTGTCTCACTCGGTTTCTTACACCTTTTCTAGTTTCACCTATATATACAGCGTCACAGCCACCACAAGGAACACTATATACTCCTCTTACATTCACTATTCTGTTTAAGGCTTCTTCCTCCTTCTCTCTCACTTCAGTTCTAGTGTGCACTTGGTATATGTTTTTACCTTTCTTTTTTATAAGCCTCCTTTTTATACCTTCTGGGTTTCGAAAAAAGGAATTAAAACCCTGTTGTTTCAGCAACTTCACTAGCCTTTCGCTTTGCTCTCCCACGTATGTCACTCCTATTCTTCTTGGTTCGCTTCCTTCTCTTCTTTTTCTTTCTTTCCCTACATCTTCCTTTTTCTCCCTTCTTTCTCTCTCTACCTTCTTCACAGTTTTGGCTTCTTTTATCAACGTGTTTAGCAGTCTTGGAGGATATCCTAGATCTACGAATCTGCCTTTCACTTCTTCAAGGAAGGTCTTTTCCTCGGTGGCAGTCATGGAGTTCCTAGCTACTCGAACAAACTCGTTTCTAGCAATGGCTCGCAGCTGGCTCCTCGGATGTCCGGACTCGTAGGCTATCCCTCTCGTCGTGGCCGAAGGCTTTCTGTAAGGCCTGTACACAACGGTACCTTCTCTCCTCCGCTGGAGCTGGACGTCCAGGAACGGAATCCTCCCTTCCACCTCCTCCTCACTCGTAAATTTCAGGTCTTCTCTCCACTTGTTCAGCTGCTCCAGCACTCTACCCACATCTGCTTTCTTCATGGCTGCAATAATATCGTCCACAAATCTCTTCCACAGCTTCACATTGGGATTCCCCTCCTGGACGTACTCGTCAAGATGCTGGAGGACCATCTCAGCAAGAACAGGGGAACAGGAGTACCCCATTGGGGCCCCCTTTACCTGCTTGAACACCCTTCCTTCAAACTCCACATAAATGGATGCTAACACTACGTTCAGCAGCGCCTTATCTCTCTCATACACCTCTTCCTCGATTCCTCTCTTCACTGCTGACGCTCTAAGCATTTCCAAAATTAGCCTGTGGGAAAGGCTTGGAAATAACCTTACCACATCAAACGAAACTAAGACTTCGTCACTTTCCAATTTAACACCTTCTAGGGCTTCCAGCAGTTCCCCCGTGTGCTTTAGTCTGCTCGGGCTCTCTACATACTTTTTCATAAGACCTGCCACTTTCCAGTCAAGTTTTTGCGCAAATCCACCTTTTGCAGATGTTATGAACCTATAGGGCTTTCCTTCCTTGTGCATCTTAATTTGTGCAAATACATTCGGTAATTTTTGTGGATGTTTCGGTCTCAGCTCATCCAATTCACCCTTGCTGAGGTATCCTTCTTTGAACAATCTCTTCAAGCTAAACTCAAAGTCAATTAGCGGCATATCTCCCAGGTCTTTTCTTTTTTCGTACATTCCAGAATATTCTAACTCCACCAACACTTTCACTTAAAATGTGAATCGATTGACTCTCAATGTAATCGCAGCCATTATGCTACATACCAATATCCAAAACTGTATCCCCAATTTTTCATCAAAGGTGTAGTTTTCTGCAAAAGTCCAATAATTAGTAAAATTATTTTTTTTAAATAGTAACCCAGAGTTACAACATAGCTAGGAAGATACTCAGTGATTTCCTGAGCAAAATGCCGCAAACCGCATGTCCTAACCTTGAACGGTTCCAGAGTTATTGATATTTCCACGAAAGTTGCCGAGACCGATAATTTCGGCAGCCGATCCGATCCAGTGTCGGTAAAGCTTTAATAGGCACATCTGTCACAAAATGATTTATAAATTTGTGAATTTCCGATGGTTTAACATCTGCTGCCTAAACCCGATGCTCCGATGACCAATGTAGCTTAAAAAGGCCGATTTCCGAGGCCAACATCGGTGCATCTCTACTTTCTAGGACGTAGCACCTTAGGTGAACCGTGTAAACGTAGCCATTCTTATTTAAAATATTTGTTTCTGTTATAGGTGTTGCCGTAGTTTGGAACATCTTAGCATAGGAGCCTGTATTGCTATTAACAATTTTGACGAAGTTGCCTTGGAGCTAGGACGATCTGCAAGGTAAGTTATAATAAATAAGTTACTACTGTTTGTTAGGCCAATTATGTAGACTGTAACACAGTATGTCTACATCAGTTTAAAAATGCTTACCACACTGTCAAGAATTGGCACTGAACATTGCTTCTGGACTACAGTTGAAACACACATTGAACAGTAACAAACTAAACCACTACCACCAGTAGAGTCTTTGATTCTTTCTGAATTTGTGTGCTGTGTACATACAATCATTGTTTAATTATTACTATTTCTATACATAATAAATATGACATAATTATGTAAAATTTACAATATGATTTTAACTTACTAAACAATTGGTTTATAGAAAACAAATTATTTATTAGTAAAGAAAAAGCAGTACAAATGGATGTCAAAGTGCCAAAGATAAATAAATATAAAGAAATGTATATTATTAAACACTATAAGAATTGTAATAATCCAGAGGGGGAAATAAATAGAAAATGTAATAAAGAATGTACAAGATTAGAAAAAAAAGGGACATTGACTCAAATTGGCATTTTTAAACTCCTATATTGAGGATAATAAATAAAATAAAACACATACTATGATGCTTAGATAGAGAGTATCTTAAGATATGGAATCACAGCAGATTACCACACAAAAAGACAGTAAAAACTGCAGATTAAAATAAATAAGGTGTTCTTTGTAGAAAAAGCAAAAACAAATCCTCAACCGAATTATATAAGGAAAATAAAATATTGAAAATAACTGAATTGAGGAACTACCGTAAATAATATATTAAAAGCCCAGTTGAAGCTAAAGCCCATCCCCTTAAAAGCTGTAAAGTCAAAATCATGAAATAGTGGAGTTAAAGCCCACCCCTCAAATTATCGTTTTTCTACGAAAAATTACCTAAAAGTTATATGATGTGAATAAAGATAGTACTGCTTGCTATGTTTACTGGCCCCTTCTCCCTCACTGTAGTAATAGTGGACTCTTCCTTTAGCTCCTAGCACCTGCACAAGGCCTGGCCATCTCTCACCTAAGCCTCCTCCCTTCTTCACAGCAATTAAAAGGATGTAAAAATTGGTCTTTCAGAGATCGTTCAAAAGCTTCGAATTTTTGGTAATAGATGTTCAGAAAGGTTGGAAAATTGATAATGCTTGATAATGCTTGCCTTTTAGGTCCGAAAGACGGTATGTCGTCGTCGCAATTCCGCTGAAAAAAAAACCAAACGACGATACATCGTTCGCTCAGTTCTACGCCCTGTTTAAAAAAAAAACACTATTGCGTACATCGGAGGCTGACTCCGATTGAATTAGGTATTTTGGAACGTATATTTAAGGTTTATTTCAGTTTATTTAATTCAAATCATCATTTTATTACCTTAAATCGATGTTATTGTTGGCATCGTTGCCAAAATTGACATGAAAATTGCGTTTGTTTGCTGAAAACAGCCCTCGGTTCAAACGATCGTATCTCCGGAACTACGCAACGTCTACGCCATCTTGAGCGCGTTCGAGAGAGGGGATTTCCAATTTTCTAGCCCGCAAAAAATGACGTCGTCAACTCCAACGTCACTGCCTGTATTCCTCGAATGAAAAGTGCTGTTTCAACGGCCCTTGTTCAAACTCTTCCCTATCGCATGCGCTGATTGGTTTGTTCGCGGCACGTGACCCGTCGGCCGTTCATTCGTGACGTCACGCGAAGCGAGTCAAGGTCGTATCCATTGGCGCTAGCTGGAGCACGTTCGCTTGCGGGCAGCCGGTCTATGTGGCCGCTCAGGACGAAATGGTAGTGAGCTTTCAGCGATCGTAAATATTGGGGGAATAAAGCAACTTTAAACTATTTTTACGGTAATAAAACGTAAAATAATGATTTCGGAAGTAATAACAGGCGTTGTGACGGAAGAATATCGAGGGGATGTTATCATTCCGAGTACTGTAAGTTGAAACTTTCGTTAGCGCTGTTTACATAGTCGAACTTTATAGGATTTTTTAAAATAAAGAAAACGTAGGACGATGGTCCCAATTATATTTCTGTTCAATAATTTACAATATAATTATTACGTCTGCGAATTTTTATACGCCAAGACCGCATAGTTTTTTTAGTACAATTTATTTTCGTGAGGCATGCAACTTGTTCATGGCATCCATGTTGCGGCCATGGCCTTTCTCGCTCGCGAATTTAAAAAATGGCTTGGACCTAAAAGGGTTAAAGCCCACCCCCGATTTTTGCCAAATTAACTGCATAAGCCCATGGGCGTTTCATCCGCGATATACGGTATAAAACTATAACGAGAATTATTGCTCAAATACATATAAAAATTGAAATCCAAACATGAAAGAAAAGAACAAAGGAAGAACAAACCAATGTTCGTACTTCAAAGATTAACCAATTAATATGGAAAAAGAATTAAAAATTGGCATATACCAAACTTTTTTAATAAACTGCTTAGAAAAGTGCATGAATATATAACACTAAATGAACTAAAGAAAGAATTGAAAGACAATGTAATACAGGAACAAAGTTAAATAGAACCTCTGCAATTAATGCAGTTATTGTTAAATTATCAACGTAAGAAAATACGGATACATTTTACATTTAGATGACATTTTAACACTTAAGTTTAAAAATTGATGCGACTAACAAGCTTGCAACTATGGTATCATTATGATGTATCAAAATTTATATGTATACTGTAATTACTGATTTTGAAACTAATAACCACTATAATTTTGTTATGTGTACAGTAAGTAATTAGTATTATTTATTTATTTGCTTGCTTGCTTGTAATGTGCTGTAATTGTAGGTCAAACAAGTTTTGTGTTTAAAAACTTTGATCATTGTCAAACAATAAAACTATTATTTATTTCCCAATCAGACCACCAAATGATCCACACGTACAACTATAAAAGCAGGCTTACTAGCCAATGCCACACAAACAAAACAACAATTGGTAAAAACACCCCCAAACAAAAAGGAAACCAGTGCAATGTGTAGGCTACATCGTGTCACCATACAACACCGAATGCCACACATTCATGGTACTTTCCTCTTTGATAGGCAAAGTGAGTGACCGTGTGGACAACAGTGTTGGTAAACCCCAGGATCGCTGAGCGGAATCCCCAAACTGCAGTTTCATTGCAACAGAACGTGTCGCAAAATTGCAGTATTATTGCGGAAATTACATGTCCATGATAAGAGCTGCCTAATTGTTCTGTTTAATCTCACTTTCAGGGATACATGTGCGAGATATTTTCAAACCTGTGTTGATTTTCGTTTTGTGTTTAATGAACTGTCACATTTGTCAATGTAAACAGTGTCGTCTTTAGGGGTGTGCGGTTTTAATATTTTGGGGTCGATTCAATTTTGGGGAAGAACACCTCGATTTCGAAATTCAATTTTCTCTTTTTCGATTTTAAACTATTTTGTTTTCAATTTGTATCTATAAAAGCTAGCTTTAGAAAGCTTTATCAAGTTTCAGTAATAACACTCGTGTAAACTAATGTTAATCCAATACCTGCGAACTAAACTTTGAATTGTGTGTTCATGTATTACTCAAAACTACATTTTGGTATTAACACAAAGTTTTGTTAAACTTACACTGGAGTCTAAGTCGAAATCTTATTGTTGTAATTTTAAGGCGTGTTTTAGGGCAATGGCTACACTATTTTAGCAATGGTAAACATGGTAGTTGTCGCATAAAACGAAATCATTACAAATTTTTGACTAAAGTTAGTGTTTTACTTGATTCTAACGTTTATGTTAAACTTTATTTAAATGTACTATTTGTTAAAAAATTTCACAAAATCAAAAATAATTCATCTCGTTACCCCATGGAAACGAATTTTTTCGTTTTGGACGATAATCAAATTTTTCAATTTTTGATTTGGACGGATTCGATTTCGACAACGTAATAAAATCAAAATGAATTGAAAGTTTCAATTTTCGCACAGTCCTAGTCTCTTTTGGGGTGTTGATGTGTAGTGTAGTGTGATAATATTATTGTAATAAGTGGCCAGATATTTCATAATTAATTTTGTTCAGGAATCTGAAATCCTTGGATATGTGGCGAGCCAAGACACTAACTGCTACAGGAATTACAGCAATTGCCCAGAATTGTCCTTTTTTAGAAGAAGTTGATTTTGGCTGGTGGTAAGTAGAAGCCGTTATGTGGATATACAAGATTTATATGTTGTAGAATGTGGGCAAAATGGTAAGATTCACATGGAATAAGTACAATTATTGGTGAAGTCATCAGACAATATGTAAGGATGCACCGACGTGCTAAAATACAGATTCCGATATCTCTTGGTCTGATGTTCAAGAAAGTAAAGTGAAATTGCTTACATTTTTCATGGAGTCAAAAATAAGAGGATTTCACAAATAAAATTTAAAATTTCTATAGGCCTAAAATTTACTACCGAGATGTTAATTATAAGCTCATTTGTCGCAAAATAATTTACTAAATTGTGGATATCCGATGTTTTAACATCTGCTGCATAAAACTGATCCGATGACTGATGCCAACATCGGTGCACCTCTAACCATAGGTGTATTTAGAGGAGTGCATAGTTTAGTAAGCTGCAATAAACGCCTTACTGTACAGGTGTATCAGGCATGGGCCATGCCAGCATTGATAGGTTTGATCGTTGGTTAGGATTTAAGGCTAACTATTGTGAATGACTGATAGTCTGTTGGTTTTTTAAAAAAAAATTTTTATCAATTGGAGTTGTGGCATTTAAAAATAACAACTAATATTGGCACGATGAAGTGGTGCACACCTCTAGTCTGAACCATTTTGGGCATACCCAATAAAGCAATACAACCGAATTGAGTTCAAATCACTTCGGCTAAGTAACTTATTCCCTCCTGGCAGAACTTAGTTTTGTTTGAGTACGGATAAAGTGTTTATCTTGTATAATAAATACTTGTTATGTCAAGATTGATTATTTGCTTTCTTTCTTTCTTACCTTTAGTCGGTAATATACATAAAACCAGCTATTGACTTTATTTTCATCCACTTTTTCTTGTTTTGTTGTGCCGAAGACCTAAATAAAATTGGATAGAAACTTGTGTTTGTTGTCATTTTGTGTGTTGGTTCGTATTCTAGCATGGAAGTTTCTACAACAGCTGGATGCCTTATAGAACTGACCCATGGATGTCCCAAATTGAAAAAACTAGGTCTTGCTGCTATCAGGTAGACAATAGTTTTTTTTTGTTTTGTTTTAGTTAAGTCAAATTAACCTCTTCCACT
>JAHWFP010238850.1:0-24960 GCA_023313725.1 Lithobius niger | reverse complement strand
TCCTGCCCATTCTCTGAGGAGAAATAGTATTATTATTACATTAGTATCTGAAAGGGCACCCCTCCCCCCTCCCATTACCCCTGCTAGCTACGGCCCTGAAAGTGACCGATTCACGTAAAGTGTTAACGAAATATCAAGCTTTTACGAGCAAATTGTATATAGTGTATTTGTACAGTGTTTCGAAGGTCACCACATTAAGAAGTGCATTAAGGAGTTAATTAGGAAGTGTATGGTGTTAGTGCTAATGTGACTTATTTCATTACGAACTTCAAAGACAGCACCTTTGTTGCTAGAAACAAAGCATACAACTGCTTGGCATATACAGCTATGATAATAACAGTTCGTTTTCAGAAAGCAAGTTTGACTAAAGATTGGTAAAGACGGAGCCTGAAAGACTTAAATACAAAAATCAATGCTTTCATCTATTACCGGAATAATAAAAACGTAATAGTCACGCATCATTCATTCAGTATCGACTACCAGGAGTAAAACCAGCACAAATGGTACCTTACGAGTTCTTACGCCATTATTTCTTGTTTGAATATAATACCACCAAAGAGAGTTCATTATATTGAGCTACTAAATATTGCTAGGCGCACGTAACTTACAACAAAGCAGTAGACTGAAGATTTAATAGTTAACGAACACAATCTAATTTCGTCCTTTGTGTTTTTTAGCCAACAATAAAACCATTGTGCTTCACTGGCAAATTATCCAGACTGATCCCGTGATTGCCTGCTTGAAGTGCCTGACCTTCGCATTTCCATGGCCGAAGCAATACCAAATTATCAAAGTCCAGTCTTCGCCAAGAATAACTTACTACAATAAAGAAATAAATGTCACGGAATTAGGAGACTACAACTGCAATGCCGTATTTCAGAATAACGAATGGCTTGAATCAAAGATTGTGGATGTTGGAGGTTAGTATTTGAAATTGCCATTGTTATTATAGTTTGAGTATAACGACGTGCATTACAAATTCTCTTGTCTTCGTGGAGAGTAGACCACCCCATACGTCCTATGAAGTGATACAGTCTACAGACGCCTAACAAATGTGCGTTTAATTTTAAGGGAGCTGAGGTGGATAGTTTTAAATCATCTCCTGCGCAGTTGTTCATCAAAACGGTATTAGTAGTCAACGTTAGTAGTAAACGTCACCGTTGTAGTAGTGGTAGTAGTAATTGTAGTAGTGTAGTAGTAGTGTAGTAGTGGTATAGTAGTAGTAGTAACAATAGTAGTATTAGCCGTTGTCAGCCCACATCACGCTCCAAACCGCATGGCTAAGGACTATATATACAAGGTGATTACAACAGAAATAGACAGTTTGAAGCATTTATTACACGGAACCTATAAAACATATCGATGGTTTTCACCATCACGTTCTGCAACTAATTAAGTTTCACAGAGAGGTGGTAGTTTTCGAATGCGCATCATGTGAACGTCACAGGACTAGTTATGCAAGATGGCCACATATTCTATAGAGTAGGTGTTTTGTGTGTTTGAACAACAAGGAATTCATGACTTGGCACCACGAAGCCCTGTTCTAATGCCATGTGAGTTTTGATAAGGAGGCTGTGTCATATACAGGGTGTTTCATCTCAAGTGTTAATGCTCAATATTATCCCTAGTATTGCAGATACGTCGAACATGGCCATGGAATACGTTAGAACATTCAGGGGGCCATCAGACGGTTAAACCGAAAATGACCTTGATGACCGATTTCAAGGTAAACGAAAAACTAACTCCGGAAGTAGCAGAGACAGGGGCATGATGTAAATTGCAAACTTGTAGAGGACGAAGACATGACCTCAACAAAGCAAACAGAACAGAAATCGGTTCAAATGTTAAAGAGATACAGTAAAAACAATATGGGTCTTGCAGCCCTATTGGAGGACTTGACCACAACCTACCCCGAGGTAGAAAAACACGCAGGCACCAATAGAAATTGTCTACCTCAGAAATTAATGCAAACAGGCTTCCCATGGATCCACCAGGTCTGCCTGCTAATCTTTTGCTGTACTTACAGTGGTGCCTGTCTGTGTTTCTACCTCAGGGTGGGCTGTGGTCAAGTACTATAATGGGGCTGCAAGACCCATATTGTTTTTACTGTATCTCTTTAACATTTGAACCGATTTCTGTTCTGTTTGTTTTGTTGAGGTCAGGTCTTCGTCCTCTACAAGTTTGCAACCTACATCATGCCCATCTCTGCTACTTCCGGAGTTAGTTTTTCGTTGACCTTGAAGTCGGTCATCAAGGTCATTTTCAGTTTAACCGTCTGATGGCCCCCTGGATGTTCCAACATATTCCATGTTCGACATATCTGTAATACTAGGGATAATATTGTGCATTAACATTTGAGATGAAACACCCTGTATAAGGTGTTCATTCCTCCCCCTTCCAACCAACCTACAAGATTTTAAGCAACAGATAACAGAAACAATTGCCGTAATTGACAAGGATGTGCTAAACTGTGTTTGGCAGGAATTTGAATATCGTGTGGAATGATGTATGCCATGTAACTAAGAGAGCACACATTGAACGTCTATGACTTACTAAGTGAATCTTAATGAGTAGCAAAACGTGACGGTGAAAACCGCTTACCAACTATAGTTTAATAATTTTTGTTTAATAAACGTTTCAAACTGTCTATTTCTTTTGTAATCACCCTGTATAATGTAGAGGCGAAAACAATCACGCGCCAAGAGCACTTTTGTAGAACAATTACATACCTGTGTTGAACGTTGTTATTAATTGTTACGCTTACACGTGACAACCACAGGAACATGCGCTGAACGTCTTTATGGATAACTTGTCTCACATTCGAAGTCATTATTTGTAACACTACGTTGTCTAGAATGATCTGAGCCTCGTTTCAGAGCTCAAGGTAAAAGCCCTGGCCATTACTGGAAGTTAGACTGGGCTAGGAAACAGGCTAAAAGGTTTCGTAGGTCTCTCTGGACAACGTGGCGGTAGAAATAACTACTTTGAACGTGAGACAAGTTATCAATAAAGATGTTCAGTGTGAGTTCCAGTGATTGACATAGCGCATAAGGGTTAAGTTTGATAATAACATTCAATAACACGAACGGATTATTCTACGAAAGTGCTCGTGGTGCGGTTTGTTTTCGCCTTTTTCTTTGTATATAGTCCTTATCCACACAGCGCGTGATGTGCGCTACCTAGTCTTTGTAGTGGTAGTAGTAATAAAAGTAGGAGTAGCAGGAGCGGCATTAAGATAGATTCTCCAACACAATTATACCCCATGTTGAACTAGTGTCCGACTTAATTTTTAGGGAAAACGTACAGTATGTTGAGAATTACGCTGCATAGGTTTTCATCGAATAAATATGCGTGTAAAATATCCCTTGTGCTGCGAATAGTGCAAATATGTATCAGTTCCCCATGAAGCAGCGTTTAAATCGCTTTAAAGTGAGGAACACGTATTCTTGCTCGAGCCAAGGCCAACTGACGTAGGAATTGCGTTATTAGCTTCCCATCAACACGCCTGTTCCTGAGTGTGCTCGAAATTTGATGCCTGTTAACATTGCTTTGGTAAATAAGATTTTGACGATGTTAGCTCAACTAGCTTAGCGCCAGAAAGCTAAATCTGCAGCTTCTCTCTCAAACGGCCTTGTGACAAGTGGTAGAATAGTACGAGAGTTAGAACGTGGCTACTCCCATGTCTTACGGACGTTTATGTATTAATAAGCTCCTGGGAGTAATAGTAGAATAATAGTAGTATAGTATGGTATAGATTGGGGTGAACGTGATTCTGCAGAACTTTTCTACATGAACACGTTAGTTGCCAAAATTTTATTTCATGGATGGCGTCTGGAGGGAAGCAGGTCATTCACTACGTTTACATGGCCACAAGAAAGCGGATTCTAGCGATGCGCTTTGTAATGCGCATCCAAAAACAGCACCTGTTCACAAGACGAAAGATCGCGATTAGGGCCAATCCGCTAAGGAATGCGATTCGGCCAGTGTGATCGGAAAACCCTTCCTTCCTGCTCTCCCTTTGGAGAACAGTGAGCAAGTCCCACGTTGTTCTACCACATGCATGTTGTAAACTAGATCAGCTTAGACCCCAAGTAACCAAATGTAATCAAAACTTAGTGGTCTTCCTACTTATGGACACTTGTTTTCAATTTATTTACCTAAAATCCGAATGGCACCAGCACAAATTAGGTGGGCACCGTAACTGTGTCCGCCATCTTTACCAGGCGTTTTCCAACGGCTCAATGCGATTGCAAGTGTTTACATGCACAAAGGCGATGACATACGGAATCTGAAACCACCTCCGTGAAGCGCATTGGGGGAAAGCGCCACGAACGAAGAAAGCGCCACGAATGGGTGTTTACAAGACCAACGGAGGCGACACGGACGTGATGCGCATCCCTCTGAAGCGCTTCGAAGTGGTCATGTAAACGTAGTGATTATTTTACATGCTAACTGGAGGTCCAAGTGAACCAGCAGCTGGCTAAAGTTGACCTGCAGTGAAACCAAATTAGACCTACTGGAGGTCCACTTCCCTAAAACGGGGAAAAAATACCGTTTTACTTTGACTAATTATAACGTGTGAAATTGGATTCAGATTCAATCCAGTATCCAGTTCACTACAAATATTCGCCATGTCTTTATATGTATAATCTATTTCAATCTGCCGTTAACTTCACAACGCATACAAAAACAGTAAACTACCATTTAGTTATTGCTTTTAAAGAAACTGGGACTGTATCAATGGATTCTCGGCATGTTGTTGCATATATAAAGAAGTCACAAATATCAGGAACTTTACGAACTTTACGAACCGAGACACTATGTCGCCAAGTTTTTTTTTTTTTTTACAAAATCATGCTTTGTATTTGCATACCTTTCCTTTGAATGTTGCAATTGCATTACGTGTTTTAACGAGTAAATAACAACACATAATTTTAGCTAGTTTTATCCTATCATGATTTGTGAAAGTATATTTGTTCCAATTCCATTAGCTCCAGAAAACTAGTTTTTTCGAAAAACTTTTTTTTATTACATTTTAGCTTCTTTCCGATTTTATAATTAATTGCTTAATTCAATAATGCATAGTTTGATTTTTTTTTATTATGCTAATGTCCCTTTATAAATAAAAGTTGTGCCCTTTCGAAAAAGTGGACCTCCAGTCACATTTCGTAAAAAAAAAATGCCCTGGAGAGCAACACCAGTTCTACACACGGCTATTTGCGTCCTTCATGGCTTAAGACGACATGGGACCAAACACAATACGACGATACACAAGAGGGGTGGATTCGTGGAGTAACAGTTTTGGACAAAGGAGAGGTGGGGTCAGTAAATCTTGGAAGTGATACTGGAATAACTCTCAAAACGACGGGAAATGAGCAAAAAAGTGATAAGCAATAAGGATAAATTTGGATTAATTTCATAAGTTTCACGGAAAAAGTCACCGAATGTTCCCAAATTGATGATCTCTTTATCGGTAACGAAGGGGGATGGGGTTCAATGTTTTTACATAATTATCTAGGGGAGGGTTGCAAAGGTTGTGACAAAATGTTACGGCGAAGGGAGCCAAAGAATGGCAAAATTTGCGTGGTGTCATTTTTATATGGGATCCATTGTTTTGCATACAAAAATGACGGTATTGCCATTCAGTACGATATAAAGACATACACAGTGGATATGGCCCCTAACCCCTCAATCCATACACTCATAGTAGTGGTGGCAGTGGTGGTGGTAGTACTAGTAGTTTTAGTAGTAGTATAGTAGTAGAAAACAGAACCGCAGGAGTAAGTGTGGCTAATCATAATAAGGAAACACCAGATGGAACGGCAGTTCTGCATTCACTGAGTTACCAACAGTCGAAACAAATTAATCACACGAAGCAAGCACGCACCATATGCCAGCATAGGTCTTAATTTGCTTTTTGGCTAGGGTAACTTATGAACGACTAATCGTCTGTTTCTTGACTTTTTTATTATTATTTGACATTGTTTGGCATTTTCAAAACCTATTGAGGTGATCGTGAGGATATGGCGCACACCTCTATCCATCTCACACAGTAATCGCCTCTATTAACAGAGTTCCGCCTCACTTTAGACCCTAATGGAAAGATATTACCTTAGATTTTATGTTTTGTTCCTGGTAAGAGTAGTAGTAGTAACAGGGGGAGGGTAAAAGAATAAGGTAGAAGAAAAACGACTGCGTTATCCCATACAAAATTAGACTGTGTTATCCAATAAATTTAATGTGACTTTTTCTGAAATTTGAATCGTGCAAATAGCATTAATTAATGTTTGTTGTTGTCTCTTTCAGCTCGCAAAAATTCAGGAAACGTGTTGGGCTTAAATTGGTGGTTTGTTTTTACACTGGTTCTGGTTGAAGTATTAACAACGTGATAATGACTATCAAGTCGACGCAGTAACGGTGAAAATGTCTAAACTGTTGTGCCTTCGTTTCATTTTGATTTAATTTGATTGATTTTGATTAATAAATATTGCTTTACATTACAGTTTATATATATATTTTTTTTTTTAACTTTTAAAAAAAAGTCATTTTATTACTGATAATGAACACAGCCATATGCAGTTTTGTTATACATATTACGTTAATTACAAATTATCAGTTATTATTATTAGTATTACTTAATAAATGTTGCTAAATTATTGCTATTGACCCAGCCCATAATTTTTATGTGAATTACTTATTTGCAAATTTAATAAATATTCCTGACAGTTACCTTTACAATATTATATTACGTATATTTTACACTTTGTTTCAAGCTGGATTTTATTACATGGTCAAATACATTTTTGTTACACTTTTTCTGTAAAACTGGTCGCTTCACAGCATTAAAATCGATTAAATAAATTTCCTTTAATACTGGTCAGATCATTTATGTTAATATGTTGGTCACTTTCTTCTGTGCTACATCAACACCACCGGTTTTTTTTTTCATGCTAACTGACGTTCACATATGGTGTAGATCGTAATGAAATGTACTGCAATCCAACTACAATACAATGCGTTTCGTGTAAATAAACAATGATTTCATATTCAGTTTGCGTCTCATTCTGTAACTGAGATTGTAAAAAAAAAACCCCGAAGCCTCGACTGCTACTATGTCTCCCCGATGTTTTTCGATCAACAATGGCGTGGACAGTAGGGGCGCAACCCTTTTTCGGGAATTTCTCTTTTTCGAAAAATGCCCTTTATGAAAAACAAAAATGGCTTTTTTAAGGGACAATTGCTAGTGCAGCAGTGCCTGAGCAGCAGTGCCTGAGTGATTGAGGCCATTTTAGGCAGTTATCCTAAAGGCTAAAAAAAAAAAGGCATTACAAAGAGCAAAAGAAAGGCAAAAAATGGCAAACAAAAGGCTAAGAAAGGGTATGAAAAAAATAGGTCCCAGAAAAATGTCCACTACAACTTACTGTGCTCTTTAAAAGTTGCTCTTATCCTCTCGCGGTTCTGTGCATGCTATTTCCAACCGATGGCCATTTTTGTGAGTTCTAAAGACAATATTGTTCTAAACAATACGTTAGATTTTTTTTTTTTTTAATATTTAAAGCTTGATTTATACCGCAAACCACGGCTGTTTGCCGTGACGTCATGGTGAGTTAACCACTGACGAACGAGAAGAGCGGATCTTTGGCCGTCCGAGTGGACTAGCCCAGTCACGTGATAAGCGCGTCACGGCAAACAGCCCTGGTGCATGGTTTAGACTACCTATTTCTAGACGACAAAACAACACTGTTATTTCTTTTTACACGTCGAGACCTGTATCAAAGGATGATAAAACTGCGTATTTGTCAACAAGGTTCACCAACGAAGATTCACTAAAAGTTTAAGGGGTTTATCCCATCTATCCTATACAGATAGGCTTAATGGGGTAAAATTAGAACCGTGGAATTAAGAAGATTAAAGGGATATACCTCCCAGCGCCATTTTTCTCGATCCTCCACATCAAGTACGACCCCAAAGGTCTATTTCCTTACCGTTAGTCTTTCCCTTGCTAAAAACCCTTTTTTAAATGTGGCGTCTAGGAGATTTTCTGTTGAATATAATGGAACTTTATTTACTAACGACCCATCACTAAATGATGCATTGCGCGCGTACAATAATCATGACGTTTCATCTCTGTGTCTACTAATTTTCTAATAATTACCATGAGATCTAAAATCTAATAGACTAATGCGGTAAAAATTAAAATTAATTATTCCAATAGATCTCCGAAGCAAAATTATAAGACACTAGCCTAGAAAATTATAAATTGTGACTTTAAAATACGAGAATCATTCCGGTTTGTGACGACACAATCGTTGACTTGATTCTGTCTCGTGTACTATTCATAAAAGCCAACCGAGATAGCAGCTATGCGAGGAACGCAGCTACCACCTCAGCCGACCTTGGCACTGTAATTACTCGGATGACGATCTGCGCGTAGCTGTAATTTGGCACGCGGAATGTTATAAGGCAGGCCGGGTGTCCCGTTAAGAGCGAACCTAATTTTAACATATCTGTTGCCACGTGGTAACCTTGGTGTTGATTCCACTATTTTCTTTGAGCTCCGTTCCGGCGATCGAACGAGGGGGCATTCCTGGAAGTTGGTTGCAAATTATTTCAGAATCAATCCCAGAAAGTTTTTCTTCAGCAGCCGGGCAATTGAGGTTGAGGCAAATACTCTCCCTTTATTTAAAATACATCTGGAAGCGGTTTGTCTCACTAATTTCCTGCATAGAGTATTGTAAGTATACAATTTTTTTAATGATTTTTATGTATTAATAATGACGAAACAATTAATTGTGTGATCTTTTAGAGCTGGAGTGGCGCGCATGGCATACCCTACCATGTTCCCTTTGCTATTGTGCAAATAAATCTTATCTTATGTTATCTTGTCACTCATGCTTCTACGTTAATCAAGAAGACGTAAGCCTCCTTCTGAGTGTTTTTTTTCTAAAATTTGCTATTTTAGCCCTTGCTATATATTTTTTTCTTTTTATTCCTTTTATTTCTAAATCCTTTCGAATGTCCTTTTATTTCTAAGTGTGACATTTATATTTTTCGCTACTGAAGAATGTACTGCGTGCTACCCCACCGAATAAATAATTTGCATCCTGTACCATTGCCTAAAAAGGTAGAATGGAAAAAGTGACGAGATTTTTTTTTTTAAATATAGGTGTTCCCTGGCAAACACAATCCACCAAGTCATGCAACACAAGAAATCGTTTTAATTTTTGACTCATATTTTTCGAGGCTTGATCACAAAATGAAGACAACAAAAACTAAAAAGGCAAGGCAACCAGTGCCATCCAACTTGTCAAGCACCATCATACAATTTAGACAAAATCATACTGTTTAAATATCATACTGTCTAAAAGTCATACTGTTTAAAGAAAAACATGCGAGACGATGAAACAAGGATACACTTAAAGGTACCTATTCACCAAATGACAGGTTGCAGCATCTAGCGCCATCTACCATTATTCAATTCTACGTACTTGATTTCAACAAGCGAAGGAATGCGCAAAGAAATTTCTTTTTACACAACAAAAACAAGCCATGTACCTGCTTAATTATTGAATGTAAAGTTGGTGCGTCCACGAACTCCACTGAGCAGGTGGTCAAGGCTAACGATATCACAGTTTCTGCATTTCAAAAAGAGTTTCCTGGGTCACTGGAGAGAAGAGGTCAACCTAGTTCCCTCTCCAATGTATTGGGGTGGTTATTCAGTGGGGGAATGCCGCTTGGCTTTGATCCATGACAACGGTCAAAGAGTTTCCTGGGTCACTGGAGAGAAGAGGTCAACCTAGTTCCCGCTCCAATGTATTGGGGTGGTTATTCAGTGGGGGAATGCCGCTTTGCTCTGATCCATGACAACGGTCAAAGAGTTTCCTGGGCCACTGGAGAGAAGAGGTCAGCCTCGTTCCCTCTCCAATGTATTAGGGTAGTTGTTCAGTGGGGGAATGCCGCTTCGCTTTGATCCATGACAACGGTCAAAGATTTTCCAGGGCTACTGGAGAAAAGAGGTCAGCCTCGTTCCCTCTCCAATGTATTGGGGTGGTTGATTAGTTTGGAAATGCTGCTTCAATCCTGAACACCTTTCCTACCAGTGCCACCCTCGACGAGTACATCAGTCAGTGTAGCGTCAAAGGCTGGATTACAGGCGGAATTGTAACTTATGGAAGAAGTTGGTGTTAAATATACTCGCCTGCCACCGGCTTTTCTTCTACAATGCAACTCTAATGGGATGGGGATGAATACAAATTATATTTTGGGGGCATGCTGACTTAAATTGGGACTTGCGGAGGAAAAGGGGAGGAATAATTTCTAATTATCAAATATCGAAAGTGACTTACTGGATTGACAGCTGGGAATGAAATGGAAGCTTGGAGTTGGGATGCTAAGGCATTGTTAAGAGGGTGCTATGATATACTTTGTTGTAGGCATGGTAAGCTCATGGTTGCAATACAATGAATTTTGTAACACAATTAGTACTGAACAGTACAATAAATATTCGTTTAGTTTTAGGAGGGAAGATAAACTGAGAAACAGATACGGATACCAAGGCTCTTTGGTACGTAATGCATGGTCTTCCAGAGTTAAATGACAAGAGTCTTAGCAAAACTCAGACCTTGTGTGAACCTGAGGAGGATGCTGCTGCTGCCAGTTCGAATCCGGGTCATGCTACTACGACGAAACGTAAGTGCGTAAAGGTGGCTTACTGGACTTCGTTATTTCTAGCGTATAATTTTAACTATGCAACCTTGAAAGTTCAAATTTTGCTGACTGACTTGAGTGTAACCTCGGACGTTAGTTTTTTTTTTCCATTTTTTACTTGGTTTCTCTTTAGGCCACGAAAAATTAATTAAGTGGTTCTCGGGAGTCGAACTAAAAAAAATTGACGCGAGCAGGCGGTGTTTTTTTTTTTTTTGTACGTATAATTCGTGATTTTTCAGATACGGGCAATGGATTTTTTATTCCGGATTTTTCAAAAAAGGGCCATGGCTTTTTTTTTTTTACCATACAAAACAAAATCAGTAACTAACATTTTGTTGTGGAGTATAAATATTTGCGTTTTAATTACATGCTGATCGTACAAAAGTTGCACATTTGACAAAAGTCATTCTTTAGATCCAAGTTTTTAGTTCTGTCATGCCTCTGAACCACCTTTAGATTTGTTTCGAGGTGTTCATATGAATGGAGCAAAAAAAAGCTGTGGGGTCGTCGGCACTAGGAAATGTCTGATGAAAGTGCTGATGCGCAGTCGGAATTTTTTTTTTAATTTTTAGACAATGTCATAAAAAACGTTTCATGCGCTGAGAAAAAAAATCCATGCGTGCGCTGCCGAGAACCACTTAATTAATTTTTAGAGGCCTTAATTAATGCTGTGTGTTAAATAAAAATTCGTGGGTGTTCCACCCTAGGTGTTTTTATTATGAATTTCTTTTAATTGTGAACTAGACACAAAGTAATAACTTGTGCTGAAAATTAAATACTACATATTTTCATCTCTAGTGGGTTAACTTAGGCCTCATCAGAGGGCCACATTTTTTACTTAACAACGATCGTGTCAGTTTTTTTTTTTTTTTTGGCCGCATAAGGAAGGAAACATGAATACCCGAAGGAAATCCTCGTGCAACGGGAAAACAACTGGAGAAAAAAAAGTTACATATACACTTCCCTTGACCAGGATCGAACCCGGGTCTGTAAGAAGCCAGAGATCTTACGCCCCAGTGCTCCCGTGAAACATTTGTGTATTGTTGGAGCGGAGCGAGACCGATGGCCCAGCGAAGCTCCGCTATGATCACACTCTAGTGTAATCTTACACCGCGCATCACGCGAAAACCACAAGGACTATCCAAACCAAACTTTGCATGAAGTAGCACGGGAATCTGGACAAACAAGGTTTAACAAAAAAACAAAAAATCCGGATACGGACATGGGGTAGTGGATCTATCAGGGTGACAAAATGGGCCAATAGAATAAATTTCATCCGGCCTCACTAGCAGAGATATGTTTGTTAACTGTAAGCAACTCAAAGCATAGTTTGTAAGGCCGGGCCGATCCCGATTACCGATTTAGAATGCCTCACGTAATCCCTTACCGACATTTCCAATACCGATAGAAATCGGGATCGGTAGATAAAATCCAGATAGATCGGTAATAACCAAATTGAAGATATTTTTAATTTCCGTCGACCGATTTTGACGTTTCAATACACCGTTTTGAAGGATTTTTCACCAGCTTTCCAATGGTCCAAACCCCAAGCAGATAGCTGTCTCTAATTGTTTAGAAATTTTAAGGAAAAGTTTAAACTTTTACTGGGGATCTGGTATCGGCCAGTTTCGTTTAATGAAAAAAAAAGGTTGATCGACCCAGCCTTCATATTTTATCATGTTGAGGTTAAATCTCAATGCGACCGAAATTCAAATTGTGGAAAATGTAAGGGGAAGGTGCGGGGATACAAAAAAAAACAAAAAACTAAACGTTAGAGGAAGAGTGTCCACCATTCATAGAGAGAAAGATGCATCAATAACGTTTTCATGATAATCTCCAGCTAAGTAGCTGGCTACCTTGGGAGCCTTTTCCTGGTTTAATGATATCACTACTTTCAAAGGCCGACCCTCTTTAGCCAAACATCCAAACAGCAAGGAAAGCGGAGCCCGCTCCATTATGTCGACAGTGGAAATGATGACGACCCTAGTATAGCAGCGCGTACTTTGGCCGTTGCTAAGGGAGGAGTCTTCAACGTTATCGTCAGCGATGACGTCACATTGCTCCTTCTCATTTTTTTTTTTTCATTAAAAGAACGACATTCGGATAACTTTCACAGAAAACAACGCAAATTTCAGTTGTACGCAGAGGGAGTGGAGAAGGTGAAAAAGTGCGCAAGCAATTTTCAGAAAAATATAAAGGAAAAATTTGGAAGCTTAGCTTCCCTGTTGGCCAACGATCTCGATATCAAATTAGGTAAGTGGATAATAAAATGTGTAATACTAGACTTGAAGAAGGGCCTGATGAAAGGCTTATATGCCTTTAACCGTTACCTAGTCAGCTTCGAGATGAGATGTCAATTAACTGAACAAAAAACGGATTCGCCGTTTAGGAAAAAACATTAGAGCTTTTATCCCCATACTCACAGCTGTGAAGGTACACAAATAAAAATGGCACTAGAGTTCACTCGAGCGCAACGAACAATAATTTGAACTCCAGTTCCAGGGAACAAGTGCTGGTTTTACTCCGTGGTTACGTAAGAAAGTGAACGTAGTTTGTACTTGAAATGTTTAATGTTTGCGTGCACTTAATTTGTGTATTATACGGGAGTTTTATTTTTTTATTTTTGACTGTGTTTGTTGCTTTATATTTCAAGTGTGTTTCGCGTAAGTGGGATATGTGTTTATTTTTTGTCCATTTACAATTTGTGAAACAAGCTAATTATTCCTAGTTTAGGCAGGTTTTTTGCTTGTGTTTGATGGTTTGTGTTTTAGTTCTAGTTCACGGGTGAGTAAAGGCTTCGGTTCCATAATTGTAAAAAGGACCTTCCACCATACTGTGAAACTCCTGCCTTCTACATTCGCGATAACCCGAGCGGGTAATATTAATGATTTAAATTATTTTTGTTTTATTTTTATTTAATGCATTACTAACTAAACGGTATTTGCCAAGCGAGAGAGACAAGCAAAATATTTTTGACAGTCATTTTTCTACTATTATATTATTAATTTTTTTTCAAATTTTGATTATTCTGAAGTATTTTTTTTTTCAATTCCTGCCTGTCACTTTGTGCCGTCACAGTTGTATATAATAATAATAATAATAATAATAATAATAATAATAATAATAATATTTGTCACACCAAAGTAGCCAAGACAGAGAAGGACACCAAAATTCAAGTTCGGCTGCAGAGGGGGGCTGTGGGGAAGATTGCCTCTTCTAACACGTTATCAGACACACAAGCTGATGATACTGTGTCATTGTTTAAAAACATCTTCATTGTCTGCGCAAATTTCAGTATTATGATTCACTATATTGACAGTGGCACACTTAGAAAACCATCATAATGACAGGTTTTTTTTTTAGTCTTCTGTACAGCCGTACCGGCTGAGCAGACTATTGCAACAACTTTGTCCGTCAGGACATCCGTCGCTTTTTTCAACTTCGCAACGGTACCAGATACTGACGACCATTGTTTACAACGTTAGATTCAGTGTGAGAAGTTAGTTAAATAACATGGCCAATTAAAACCATCATTACTTCCTCATAACTAATAGACTTCTTCGACGAAACTAAATTAAATAATAACATTTGATCGTCGAATTAAAATCCTAAATTAAAATCCTCAATAAAAACAAATGGATTTTAGCTTCGTTTAAATAGTCTAGTCGCATTGTTGCATGAATGAATAGGCTTACCGTTAAACCAAATTTTCCATCTTCTACTTACGAAATTAAAACTGCGTTTTTAAAATTAGGCCTAAAAAATGAAAATTAGGCCTAAAATCATGTTACCATGGCAACGTCAAGTTGCTACGAGTCGCTGTTGGCTTCATCAACAGCGTCTCTCTCGTCACTTCCCTACTACCACTGATCTATATAGGCTACACGTTGCGCGTTACGTTGTAACACTGTAAAGGCCTCTCCAGACAGAAGCAAATTTCGTGCGAAGCTATGCGTGACTACGTGCCTACAAGGTCAAAATTGCAGCAATCGTGTGGTTGGTGTTGCGTTCAGGAGGAATATTGAAGTCTTTTTTACACCATAGTGCGTCGGCGTACAGCCGCGAGCAGCCAGTCTGGTTAGGGCTTAACTGTGTGCCTGAAGGCGCACCGTGTTGCAAAAATGAATAGGCTTACTCTCCGTTAGCTGCTACTTACGAAATTAAAACTGCTGATTAAAATTAGGCCTAAATGCTGACAATTACGCCTAAAATGTAAAACCGGCCTAAAAGCTAACACATTTTTAACCAGCAATTGTGATGGCTACTGCTTTTAGATTAGTATAATAGAGATAGCTGTTGTAGTGCATAATAGAGGTGTGCGCCTCAACATTGGAAGTGGAGGAACTGCTCAGAAGACCGGTGCGACTAGGCAGTCGCTGTAGCCGCTTGTTTGATTTCGTCCACTTTCATTTTACTTTCGTCTATTGTTATACTATACGGAATACAAAAATGGAATGTGAATGTGAATTTATTTCGGGGAGCCTGGGCCCTGAACAAAAATGGACGTCAGCGAAACAAAAATGACGAAACTAACGGGAGTAATCTAATAACAAATTTCTTTGTTATAATAACAAAGGCTTTCTTTTATTGGTAAAAAAAAAAAGCAGTGAAAAAAATACCGTGCGTTACATAAGTCTTCCTTCCCCCCCCCCCCCCCCCTCCTCACGCCACCGTCCCTAAAATTTGGGAGCTGGGACCACGATTGGAAAATTATGTTTTTGACTCGTGGCTGATGCGATGCGAAATCACCCCCCCCCCCAAAGTTTCCTCCTGGATCGCTACTGCCAAAGTTTCACTAATACCAAACGTAATTTAAAGGTACATTCCTCCCAGCGCCATTTTTATCGATCCTCCACATCAAGTACGGCCACAAAGGTCTATTTCCTTACCGTTAGTCAATCCCTTGGTAAAAATCCGTTTTAAAATGTGGCGTCTAGAAGATTTTCTGTTGAGTAATAAATAATTACCTGTATTCACTGCGTCCCGCAGTATATGATGCTTTGCGTGCTTAAAATAACCAAGACGTTTCGTCTCTGTGTGTGCATGTACTAATTTTCTAATAATCACCATCAGATCAAAAAACTAAAAGTCTAATGCGGTAAAAAATAAAATTAATTATTCCAGTAGGTCGCCGAAGCAAAATTATAAGACACTAGCCTATAAAATCATAAATTGGCATGTTAAGATACGAGAATCATTCCGGTTTGTGACGACACAATTAATGCTTTCATGCTGGTTCGTCTATTAGGCTCAATGCCAAACTGAGACAGTAGCTGCGTTCTTCGTTGCGAGGAACACAGCTACTATCTCAGTTGACCTTTGCGATGCTATACGCGCGGATGGCGATCAGCGCGTGGCTGTTATAAGGCAGGCCGGGTGTACCTTTAACACTTAGGTTAAATGGTTTGGTAGCTGACGGATTTCATAGGTTAAAAACAAGGATAAAAAAGAAAGACAAGTTTCGTATGTTTCCATTGGAGTTAGGAGTCAGTAAATTAAGTTCTTTTAATGCTGCTTGTGTCAAAATCCACTACTTGACAAATGCACACGCTGAATCAAAAACTTCATTAAACATTTTTTTTTTTCAAAATAGGATTAAAATCAGATTTTTTATCTTTGAATTGTTTAAGCTTTCTTATCACACATTACCTAACCGTTTGTTACGTAAATCTTTTACGTTTTCTCGCTACTTGATCTTGTGTTCTGTAGTACACTTTTCGCTACTTAGCAACTGTAGGGCGTGTTTACGCAACGACTCGCTAGAACTCAATCGTGATGGCAAAGGTGACATTGCCATGGTAACAACGCTAAACGGATTAGCTAAATCCGACATCGTTTGAGTAAATACTTGTAGTCTTATAATCGGTGCCAATAATATAAAGAATTCCTCATGACGAAACAATTTTCCCAAACGCTTCTGAACTCACGTTATTTGCTGTTTTCGTTGCGAGGCGGCACACATAAAACCGCCGCCATGTTGGAATTGGAAGTGATTTCTAGCTTCTAGCTGCGAGAATGCAAAAGCGAGTGGTTGCGTAAACGTGCAACGTACAAAGTATTGCTCAACATAGACAATATGTTGAGTACACACACGTACACACACAACGTACACATACAACACGAGACAACTTCAATTTGACGCCAAAGTGATAAAACGTAGCCTTACACTATAAGCTAAAGTTTCAGAGTTAGCCTAATAGTGCAGCAGTTCAGAGCCATAATTTGGGCTAATCATGCACATCGAGCTAAGAGCATTAAATTCGGTACACAAGTCATTCTTAGCTGTACAAATCCAAATAGCTATAGAGCTCCCTCCAGATATCTCCCCCCCCCCGAGGGCACAAGTGCCCCCCTGTGGCCCACGCACTCCCCTCCATAAAACTCGTGACCCCAAAATTTTTGCTAATGCTAAAAGCTTGAATTGTGTCATACATGTAATTCTTAGCAGTACAGATCGAATCAAGCACGGAACCCCCATAAAATACGTCCCCAATGCCCCCCCAAGCACCTCTTGTGCCACCTCCCTGATGGTATGTGACCGGTTCTCTGATTCCCGTTTCGCTGAATTTTAAACAGTGTATTAATTTGCGGCGAAACGGGAATTTGCCATTTCGCCGAATCCCGGTTTTTTTCCAAATTATCTGCCTCTCTCACGCTGCCGTGCTCGCTGCGGCTAAACAAATAACATCAGAAACCGCACCTAATCACAAATTCCCATCAATTAGGAATACATCTTCAACTTCCCCAACGTCAAATATTTTAAGAATAATTTGATTTGGCGTAAACGGGATTCAGAAAAATGAAAATTTCCCCCTTCACCGAATTTTTATCAGAGCTTAATTTTCGGAGAAACGGGAATCAGCGAAACGGGTTCAGCGAAACGGGCATACACCCTGGAGGGAGCTAGTGCGAATTGTTAAGGGCCACTGCACACTAAGTAACCATGTCGCTGCGGCCACTGAGAATGCTTACGGTACCTGAAGCAACACGTACTTGGTCGCCGCGGCCAGTCAGTCGCAGCAGCCGCTGAAATCCGAGGTGGGGTGCAGGCGACCACAGGGGGTGGTGATAATGCTTGCTACGTATTCATTTTTCACCACGTGATCGAGAATAACCAAGGGAAAACAGTCGTGGCCGCGGCGTACGTCGACATGTTTTTTGGGCTACGACGACCACTGGCCGCACGACCTGGTTGCTTAGTGCGCGGGGGCCCTTAGAGTACCAAATTTCATGGATTTAGCTCGATCTACTAGAATTTGTTAGGCAATCCTCATGGGGTGTACACCCGTTTCACCGAAAATTAAGCTCTGATTAAAATTCGGCGTAACGGTCATGCACACCCTCCACCCCCCCCTCCCCATATCCCCCTGAGGCTTGAACAACAAATTTTTGGCGATCAACCTGAAAGCATGAAATTCGGTACACAAATCACTATTAGAGCAAATCGAACTAGCGATAGAGCCCCTCCCCCAAGGCCTTCAGCGTCACCCTATGCCCCCCTCTCCCAGGCTTGACCAATAAATTCTTGCCGATCGAGCTAAAAGCATGAAATTTGGTACACAAGTCACTCTTAGCAGTACAAATCGATCTAACTGTACAGACCCCCTCCAAATATCCCCCAGGTTCCTTCCTCAGCGTGACCAACAAATCCTTACAAATCCAACTAAAAGCATGAAATTTGGTACAGAAATCATTCTTAGCAGTACAAATCCAATTAGCTATAGAGCTCCCTCCAGATACCCCTCCATATATCCCTCAAGGTTCCCAAGCCTTCCCCCCGTGCTCATTCCCTTCAGCTTGACCAACAAATTTTTTGCAGATTAAAGCGTGAAATCACTCTTAGTTGTACAAATCGAAGTAGTTATACAGCCCCCTCCATGCACCTCCTTAAGCCCAGCAGTACCCCTGTGCCCGTTCCTCAGGCTTTACAAACAAATTCTTGAAAATCAAGCAAAAAGCATGAAATCTGGGTCACAAGTCACCCTTAGCAGTAGAAATCGAACTAGTATAGAGCCCCCTACAGATACCCCCAAACCCGCCCCCCCCCCCACACCCCCTCCCTCAGGCTTGACCAACAAATTCTTGCAGAGAGACCGAAAAGCATGAAATTTGGTACACAAGTTACTCTTAGCAGTACAAATCGAACTAGCTACTCTCCACCATACACTCCTAATGCCACCCTCCATTCTTGCAGATCCAGCTAAAAGCTTGAAATTTGGTACAGAAGTCACTCGTAGCATTACAATTCGCACCACGAAATACACCCCCCCCCCCCCAAACCCTTGTAAAAAAAAAACCCTAAGCTCCCTTTTTATTTTTATTTTTTTAATGCGGTTCGGCCATATTTTGTTTTTCGTGGGATGGGGGAGGGGGGTGGGGGCGTGATTTACATTTTTTTTGGAGCTTCCCTAAAAACTACGATAAAATATGTGAAAAAAAAAACAATTTTGAAATCTGGTTTTCCCAGGCATGAAGCGTGACCGAATTTCCTAGGTTTTAGTGTGAATTGTTACCTGTCATTGAAGAAAATGATGTATGCTAGAAAAAAAATTAATAATAGTGCTAAAAAAAAAGATTCAAATCACAGAATTCAATTTTGTGAATCAAATCATTCATTTTCGTGATCAAATCATTCAAATTACAAGTTCATTTTTTTTATTTTTGTGTTTATTTCACTGCAAGATCTAGACACAGACTAGTGTGTCGCCACCAAGTAACAGTACATCATCCGTTTGTTAAAAGATGATTGCCGAAAAAAAGGCGGCCTGGAGGCCTTTAAGGTCAATAAAAATTCAATTCAATGCCTCTACCTGCGAGCAACTAAAAAATATTTTACCAGTTAGGGGAATTGCACACACGTTAGTGTGTCGCAGCCAAGTAACAGTAGATCATCCAATTGTAGGCATCCAATTGTTAAAAAATTGATAGTTGAAAAAAAAAAGGTGAAAACAATATTATGAGAAACAATGTTATTTTTTTCGCACCCTAATTCTGCTTGGTGTTGTACCTGCCACAAAAATTTTTGTTACCCAATAATTGTTACCCCATCCCTGTACACCATCATGGATATGAGATGCAAATGGTCTGTCAACCCCCCAATCCTCTCCCCCATATCCCACAAAACAAGTTGTTAAAAATGCTCACTTTGAAGCAGATTCACCCAAATGCCGAGCGAACTTTCATAACTGAGGAAATAATTTGTGCATCAACGCCGCCTCCGAAAAAAAAACTCGGTTTTAGAATACATACGTTCCTGCTGCAAGAATTTTTCGCCACTATGAAAAAAAAAAGTTCGGGGCAGGAATGGTGGGGCCCGAAAGCACGGATTGACTTGCTCAAAAGGAACATGCTTTGCATAAGTCCATTCACTAGAAATTTGCACGATAAGAGTTGAATAAATACAGATGCAAACCTATGTACGTTGCCTTTTGAACTTATACGTCAGACTGCCTGAGCGGAGAATCGAATCCACGACCTTTGGAACGAAATGCCGAGGTCCTACCGCCGAACCATACTGACACGGCCGTTCGATTCCCCGCTCAGGTAGTCCGACGTATAAGTCCAAAAGGCAACGTAAATAGGTTTGTATCTGGATTTATTTAACTCTTGTTGAGCATTTGACTTTCCGTCTTTTATCAAAGAAACATCTACTACACTCCCCTTCCCTTATCCTACAGAAAAGGTTGTAAAAGATGCTCACTTGGAAGCAGATAGGACGAAAAATGCAAGGGGGGGGGGGGTAAGTTATTAGATGAAAAGATGCGTTACACGCCGCTTATCTTACTAAAAACTCGCATAATACACCCGCTTAAAAATATCGTATCAGGGGTGACCCGTCCCACGCCGTCGTAAAAAAAAATTGCAAATAAAGCGCATACTATGAGCCGGGCAAAAACGACAAAAAGCAGGGAATTATTGGAGGGGGTTGCTTAAAAGGGACTGCTTTGCACCAAATCTAGACACACGCTAGTGTGTCGCGCCAAGTTAGGCAACAATCATCACAACAAACATCACATCAATTCAATTGTCGAGGTTGTAAACCATTGTATCGCGGCGCCATAGCGTCAGTGTCTTATATCTAGAAGCATAGTTGGGCACATTTCAGGTACTTGGGGTCATAGGGCCTTAGGGCTTGGCGGCCCCTTTTACCAGTTTTGGTTTTTGATATGATATCTAACTACTCCCCGTGTATATAATTATGACAAAAGTACACATTATTATGAAATGTTGTACATGCATTTCTAATAAGCGGCAGGCTCCAGAACAGTGCTTCCACTTACAGAGAATTTTTCCCTTTTTAAGGAAAAAATGCTATTCAAAGGGGCAGAAATGTTAACCAGGGAAAATGGGGAAATTCTGTGTTTTATTTGCTAGTTGCAATTTTCTCTAGTGACTCACGATCTTCTCTCCATCCAGACCCGCCATTTCCAAACTTCTACTCCAACAAAAGCTTGTTAACATTTATTCCCTTACCAAACCCCAATTTCCAATTTGGTTATTCTTTATTTCTGAACTGTTGCTGGTTTATTAAGGCTAAAATCACGAAAACTGTGGGAGTACTAATTTTTACAGGTCCATCCACCACTTCCGGTAGGAACGGCAGGACGACTAGTTATAATAAAATAAGTAGTCGGTTGAATTTTATTTTCAGTTTACGTCAATAGGTGACGTTCCTGTGCCATTAAAACGAGCTTACATATTTTTTTTTTTGAATTAGGAAATGTTAAAAATTGGTGGTGTATTAAAAGGAAATTTTTGCACTGGGAAAAAAAAGGGAAATTTTGTCTTCACTCGGGGAAATACTGTAATTAAGAAGCGGAAACACAGCTCCAGAAACAAATGACCTATTTTCTTCACCAAACTTTATACCTGGATTTTCGAGGTGGACACATGAAGGAAAGATCCATAAATCTGTTTTTCTTCAGCATGTAAACCAATCGTGTAGGTTAATTCTCTTTGTTTTCTTTTACAGAGATCACCTGAAAAAATGAACCAATTCTTTTCATGTCTGTTAATACTGACCTGTGCTGCTGCATTAGCACAAGGTAAGTTCTTTGGCCCAACGTTTGTATATTAAAATTGCACAACCATATTTCCGCATTGTGCACAATTTGTTTATGCTGATAATGTTATCGTCATGTTTTGTTAACAAAACCGTATGGCCGGCGGAACGACAACACCACAAGAATCGTATACAAAACTAAACGGATTTAGGAATAAAACATTTCAAAATGCGTCCTTCTGTATTTCTTCTACATAAATGAAGCTGAGAATGTTTACATTTTAAAATGTATTTCAAAATGCGACCTTCTCCATTTCTTCTATATAAAAGAAGATATGTTTGTATATATATATACTCTACACACACACGCACACACACACTAACTGAAACTCATGACACGGTGTTGTTGAATGCACCCTTGGCAACATAATTTTCCCTCAGAGAATGTGGTAGCAGACTACCTCTCTTCCTCTAATATATGCTCCCAACCCCCGGCATTTTCGCACTTTCGTTTCTCCCTATCCCAATATCAACCCCCCCCCCCCCACCCCCTTTCCCTAGCTGAAACCCATGACACGGTGTTGTTGAATGCACCCTTGGCAGCATAATTGACCTCAAGGAAGGGGCAGCAGACTACCACCTTTGCTCTAATAGATGCCCCAACCCCCGGTATTTCGAAAAAGTTCTGGAAAAAATTATATTGGTTCTCGAAAAATCATTGAGAGTACTTGAATTTTTGTGTGTGTGATCTTGTGCAAACTCTGAACTTATTAAACGTTTTAGAAACAAAGGCGTTTGGGAGGAAAGTTGGGATTCACGCTGGGGTCTCCGAACATGGCAGGGGCCAAGAGGTGTCAGAAGCTGCTCAAGTTGTACGCCAGTCTCTCACGTGACTTTTCCAATGTCCCCTTTCCAGTTTCTCTCATATAAGCATAGTTTGGTGTCGCTCTCTGTATTAACATAACTATCTCCCTTTGCACTAAATTAAAAGATGAAAACACCTGCAAACAAAAAATATTCAAAAATCGGATGATTAGTGATCGAGGCAAATTTTAAAAAGTATAACAATCGACTGTGTCCGTCGTCTTTAAATGGCAGCCATCTTGAAAAGGTTATACATTTTCATTGGCCAAGTGTTATTTTTATTAACTTTATATACAACCGAGCATGCAAAGTATCACTTACCCCGGGGGGGGGGGGGGAAGGAGGCCCATAGGCCCAAGGTCTATTATAAGTCTGCTATTACATCGAGGTAAATTGACGTGACTGTTTACAACATTTGTTCTTAAACTGAAAATCACAACACCCGCACCCCCCCCCCCCACCCAAAAAAAACGATAAAAGCTGTGTGCCTAACGTTTACCAGGTACGACATTTTTTGCGCTACTTTTAGCCTTCATCGAAGAGTACATTGTAAAGGACCTACTTAATTTCTTTTGACAAAACAGCATGTGAGTTTATATTACTCATGATAGTTCGGTTTAGAGTATGCCGCCGCTCTTACTGTTGCTTTACTAGCAGAAAAAGCACAATTTGGTAAGCACGTGTGGTTAGTAAGCACCCGTAGGCTTTGCATTGTGAAAGTCCATCCCCAGATGGTTGTACCACACGCCATGGCTGTTTGCTGTGACGTGCATACCACGTGACTGGGCTAGTCCAATCAGACGGCCAAACAGCCGTTGTTCTTGTTCGTCATTGGCTAACTCATGGTGACGTCACGGCAAACAGCCATTGCGCATGGTTTAGTTGGTTACAACATTGCAGACAAGGCAAACAATCAATTACGGCACAATTAACAATTTTACCTTTGACTGAAGTGAGGTCAGGTGGGACGTTAAGAGGTGTGAGTCCATAAAAAATGTAAACCTAACAGATTTTATTTTTTTCATTTGCATTCTAGTGAAGCCAAGCGGACCTACAATAACTTTTCAAAACGGCACATTACCTCGACAGTTTGTGTTCGATGACGATTGGGTCAGCACCCTTCCCGTGCCACTTAAGTGTGCGTCAAGAAACGCCAGGCCAGCTCAGAAATCAATCGAATGGCTTATCAATGGCCTGCCACTTTCCAAGAAAGACTTCAAAATATCTGAGACTCCTCAACGTGGCTATTTCGATGCTGAAGCGTTAACTACCTTCATGCTTGCAAGTACAGAGGGCTCCAATGTTTACAGACTAGTCAATGCCACTTGCGTTGTTAAGCATGAGACTGGACAAATGGCCGCTACTATGTTTTTTGGAATAGACAGTAAGTAAGAACCCTTAGCCCACTAAAAATTAATTAAGTGGTTCTCAGGAGCGCACGCATGGGATTTTTTTCTTAGCGCATGAAACGTTTTTTATGACATTGTCTAAAAAACAGAAAAGTATACCAATCACGCATCAGCACATTCACCAAACATCACCTGGAGCCGATGACCACATGAGCTCTCTCCATTCACATAATCGCCTAGAAACGAATCTGAGGATCGTTCAGAGTCACAACTAAAAACTTTTATCTAAAAGAATGACTTTTATCAAATGTGCAACTTTTGCACTCTCATTGTCGCATTAAAACATGGACATTGTACTCAACAACAAACTGTAAGTTGCGGTACTGATTTCGTTTTGTTTGGTAAAAAAAAACCATCGTCCGCAACTGAAAAATCACGAATAAAACGTAAAAAAAAAAAACACCGCCCGCTCGTATCAATTTTTTTTAGTTCCACTCCCGAGTCCCACTTAAATTAAATTTTAGCGGCCTTATTTTCATTGAGGATTGTTTAACAGTCAACATTGTGAAGTTAGGCCTTAGGGCTTCGGGCAGATGACCAGGAGTGGTTAACGCTCGTTAAACCCTTTGAAAGCCTTTGATTGTGAAGTTACAGAATCGATTGGCTTTTAATGGTATTTGAACTTTAAAAACAATCCAAAATACCTTTGCAACATGTCTAACGAATTCAGCTGCAAAAAGAGCCCAATACCTAAAATTCTGAGGGACTTTGCTGAAATTTCTCACGTTCTCATTTTACGGGCGAGTGGGCTCGATGACAATTTTTACATTCACATTCCTCAGGCTCAGATTCAGATTTTGACTTCTATGAGTGCTGAGATTCAGATTTAGACTTCTGCGAGTGCTAAGATTCAGATTTAGACTTCTGCGAGTGTTGAAATGCAAGACTTAGCGAGGAAAATCTAGTTTCAATACCAACTGTATTTCTGACTTCTACTAGAACGAGCGTTGGTTATGATTCCTGATGGTCTCAAATGAA
>JAHWFP010238848.1:35066-61263 GCA_023313725.1 Lithobius niger | reverse complement strand
TGCAACAGAAAGTGCCAAAAACTAGACTGGAAGATAATGGAACACAAATTCTAAACTCAAATGCTGGCAATAGATATGCAGGTTGCAGAGTTGCCGTCTAGTATTTTAACTATTTCTTGAATGCTCTTGATTTTCTTTTTTAACCCGAATAGGGATATTGAATGGATAAGGAAATTTGAATAACCTGCTATTATGAACCCCTTGGAGACCAGCCTCTAAACACAACTCTGCACACGCCGAACCAGCAGCCTGAGCCTAGAATGCAAACTGCTACAAATGCATGTTCGTACCTGGTTCAGCTTGCTACCACTTCTGCTACAAATGCATGTTTGTACCTGGTTCAGCTTGCTACCACTTCTGCTACAAACGCATGTTCGTGACGGCTCGCAAAGGGGTTAAGTCGACCTGGTGTTAGCTAAAGAAAATATGAGTTTTTTTTAATGCGATGAAAGTACAAAAGTTTAAGTTTTAATTTTTCAAATCAAGTAGAGGTTACACCGCAAAGTCAAACTCGAACTCTGACTCTAAATTTCTAGTTTCCCACTTCGGTAGAGGAAGGTAAACCAGGTCTACTGTTTATTCACAGCACTTTTCATCAGCAGTGATGCTCTAGAATGAGTAGAAGAGATTTTTAAGGTTTTTCAGGGACTTTTAAGCCAAACTTTAAAAATACCTATATTTCCTACTTTAAAAAAAAAAAAACTTGTATTTTCATACTTTTGAGACTGAAGAAAACATCTTACAGAAATGTTATGTTGTGTGCTTCATTCAGGGATTGAGTATTTCTTTTGTTGCGTAATTTTCCTCGGGTGCAATTTATCTTCCAATTAACTTATGCCGGCGAGTAGTTTACCAGTAAGTTCTGAAAATGTGGCAGAAGCCAGAAACGTTAACAGCATTCCCCAAACAGTAATCAGTCTCTTAGCCACACAACCACAGTTAGAAATTATCTTTCGAACTTAAAAATTCAACGTTACAGCTTCTAGAACTGAATAGGTTGAATCAAAATATATTTTCCACCATCAAAGAACAACCAGGAGCATATAAAAGAGAACCATCATGCATTGACTTTAGACCCCTTTCCAGGATAGGGTTGGCACATTGATATCAGTTACTTTTTTAAGTTTGCGATTTTGCAGCCAGGGCAGCAGAAACTAACTTTGAAAGTTACTTAATATTGTTTTGGTTTCATTTCCGTGGACTAAGAATTAAATAATTCAGTAATTAATTTTCTAAATTTCTGCGCGTACAATCCTTCGTAATTACAGGATTGGAGGCGACTGCACGCTGAAATGGCAGCAAAAGCACTAAACGTTCCTTCCAGGAGAGCATCCACGCACCGTGATGCCAACTTCCGGTCTGGGCCAAAATTCTGGAAAATGGTGGCAAGAAAAGTATGGGAGTTCCTGATTGTGAATCGCGTTGGCTAAAAAGTTGAGTTCGTTAAATGTGTGAATGTTTTAGTTAGTTTTACAGCAAAAATACTGCAAAATTCTTTATCCCATATGAATCCAATTCAAAAGCATCAGTTGAGCACTTCTTCCCACCAATGACAAAAATATGGCATTCAAATTTGTCTTTAGGTTCTGGTGCCGAGTCTTTAGGTTCTAGTGCCGAACGCCCAGAATTATTGCTAAATGATCCCAAGAGAGTATTTAAGATAAAGCGCTACAGAATGGAGGCTAAACATTATAACGCCATCCCTTCATCTCTAAAGAAGAAACATAGACATGTTACGGTAAAGCCACCTAAAAAGCAGAAATTACCTAAATCTCTGACAGGTTTGGAAGCCATTTCACTAGACGGCATGGATCCACATCAAGATTTTGTGTACGAAGGATTCGTATTTGCAGCAACGATCATTGACGATCTTTATTCAACAAATGCTTCCATCTGCTTGCTCTTAGAAGACGTGAACAAGTGCGTTGAACGGTGTTATGTTTATAATTCTGTGTACATGGATGATCTAGTTGGAGCCCGCGAAGTCTTCGGTCCTGGAGTCAAAGTAAGTGTTATGAATCCGTACATGCGCATGACAGCTGATGGCCTGAGTGCCATTCGGGTCGATGATCCAGCTTCAGTTATCTGTGAAGGTAAGGTCCCAAACATTTGCCGGTACTGCTGCAAGGGAAATGCTGGCCAACGATGTACACGTTGTAAAGTTGCCTTCTACTGCAATAGAAATTGTCAAAAACTAGACTGGAAGATCATGGAGCACCAACTGATCTGCAAGTAGCTAAAAAAAACGCCCCAATTTCATTCTGTCATTCCCACAATGATGTCTCACAATTTATAAACCATTCTGCCTGTTCACCCCGTCAAAAAGACCGATATGTCGTGTTAATGTGTGCAAAATATTGATTTTGTGGTAGGAAGGCTTAAACTCATGTGAAACAACGAATTTTACTGTTTAAAGTTCTTTTGCGCCAAGCCCCTTGTAATATAGACGTGCCTATTTGCGCCACTGTAAAGAATAAGGTGAATTATTACCTAGCTGAATTTTTACGTCACACACCTCTGAATAATAAACGATTACCACAAAAAAATGTTAAATTCTGGGTAGCATATTCGATTAGTCCAGTTATGAAAGTATACCGAAATTCCGCATGTGCAGATAAAGACTGAGATGGTGGGGTTCCCCTTTCCCCTGAAATTGTAGAGCAGAACGAGAAAGAAGTCTCAATGGTGTATTAAACTTAAGAACACAACTGGTGAAAAGGGGGCAATCAGAAATTGAGGCGGAGTAAGGATCTCAGATAATTGTGCCTTGTCTCGCTCGATTTGCCTACAAATTCGGCTGCCCCCCCCCCCCCGCATACAGAGGACTCAAAATCCTGAGTTGACGAAACGTTCCATGATGAAAAATAAAAACGTAACGTAAAACTTGTTTTTTACCAAAATAAAGAAGTGCAGCAAACTGGAACCCAAAATGTTTTTTGGGGGGAAGGAGATCATCACCCCAAAATTGTTAATTCGACCAACTGTTTTTAGGTACTTGGGTTGGAAGACGGAAATTTTGCCTTGCACTCCCTCTTCCAAAGGACTAATTGTGGAACTGCTGAAGTGAATGCATTAAAACTGACATTTGGAAACAGTATTGCTGCTTATGCAAAGCTCCTCAGATCCACGGCTGTTTAAACGGTACATAGACCTTTCTTGCCTTGATCTGACTTGAGTCGATTTGAAATCGCGTCGGTTTGACTCAAGTCAATTTTAAACTCGCATCGTTTTAAGTTAAAATCGCTTTAGGAGAGAGGTGGGCACTGAGATCTAGACAAAGTGAATCCCAGTGACAATGCATTACTGCACGTTACTTCATGATAAATCCGTTATGCCACCGATATTCAACTTTATTCAACTAGCTCGACTCTTGGCTTCTTTTAAGGAAAGGACAAGAGCACGCCCAAATTTTGTAACATCTGCGCGTATAAATTTCAACCAACCACAGTGTTCAAGAAGAATCGAAACAACATAGGCTATTGGCGTAAGTGCGCATATAATAGTTCTTAAAATTATCTCGAATTCTTGTGTCAACGTGAGAAGGGTGTTTGAAATAAAGTGACTTGGAAGTGGTTTGAGGTGGATACACATTAGAGGTCGGACGGATAGGGAAAATCATATTCGAATATTCGCCCAAAAAATATCCGAATATTCGTTCAAAATGTATTTCCATGTTTAAGCCCCCCCCCCCCGCCCCCCCCCCAAGAAATTAGTTTTCATTAAATACCTAAGTATTATTTAGTCTATTACCAGTGAAAGGCATACGTAATATAACCACAAGTTTAATTTAATTTACTAGGTTCCGCAACTTGGATGGCATACGTAAAACAACAAAAAAAAATGCCGAGTTGCGAATTGCAATACAGAATGGCCGTAGTCCACCAAGGTTTCCTTCCCTGTCACGTATCATATTGAATTTGACGTCATCTATCAACTGGCTACTGTGGCCCTGGTTGACTTCTCTATTCTTCACTTCTTAAATGTTTTAGGGAGAACTGATGCGTGCATTCTGTGCAATCTCCACCCCTCACTTACTTACAAGTGAGTAATCCAGAACGCATGGATCATTCCCACTACAGATTGGTTGGGAAGGAAGCATAGTGCGGACTGGCTGGGACTCGAGAAGCCAACAGGAAAACTTAAAAAAAAAAAAACAACTCAAAAATAAAAAAGAAAGCAAAATCACACAAAACGTTGATTTTTCAAATATTTGAATGGCATATATCATATTCGAATATTCGCCCGACCCCTAATACACAAACCCACAGAAAACGCTTTTAGCACTTTTAGTTGAACTCACGTGAGTTCAAGTCAACTTGAGTCAAAGTGGTGTAGCGAAGGTTTGTAACACCCTCGGTGGTAGATTCTTGTTGATTTTCTTGATGCAGGTATTTTCTGATGGGCAAAACAAGCTCAATCATTAGAACCCCTTTTCATTAGCAATTTGTTTAACTGCAGTATCCAACTCCTTGAAGACTAGCTTCAAAAGGAAACTAGCTTCAAATAAAAGTACTTTGGTCTTTGACTAAATAACTGAACAAAAAACGGCTTCGCTGTTTAGAAAAAAGGATTAGAGCTCGTATGCCCATACTCACAGCTGTCAAGGGACACGAGTAAAAACGAATTAGAGTTCACTCGAACGCAACGAACTTTAATTTGAACTCAAATTCCAGGTAACAAGGATACATTTTACTGAATGGTTATGTCAGAAAGTGAACACTGTTAGTATTTGAAATGTTTAATGTTTGTGCATGTGCATGCACTTAATTTGTGTATTATAGTGGCTTTTTCAAACTGCGTTTTACATTTTAAATCTGATTCTTGTGAGTGGCTATATGTGTATTTTGTGTGTAGGCTGGCATGTGACAATCCTTGTTCCCTGGAATTGGAGTTCAAATTATAGTAAATATCTGAAGTGATTTGTTTGACTCCCACAATCACTAACATGACCGCATGAAAGTGCTTCACTTCTGGAATGCCCATCACGTCCTTGTCGCTTCCGTGGGTCTCGCAAACATTATGTTCGTGGAGCTTTCTCGGATCCTGTGCTGTCAAAGTGAAAGCGCTGTACGGAGGCGGTTTGGGAGTCGGAAGCAATTAGCTTTTATGCATGTAAGACTGAGGTACGAGCACCGAACATAGTTAATAAAAAAGACAAGCCAAAAGAGCACAAGCATACACTAAAAATCAACGTTTCGGAAGTTTCATTTCTGTTGTCAAGTAGAAATTTTCTTAGCCAAGGCCGAAAGGCGACATATATGCTTTTGAACGGTTTCCCATTCTAGACAAAGATACAGGCAGAATAAAATCAAAAATAGGTAAATAAATAAAGTGATTAAAATGTACCCTGTCAGCACAGAAGATACACATGGGTGCCCAAGACCTCTCCAAATCAACTAACGAATTCTTTACTGCTTTCGTCAAGCAGCGGTCTGAGCATCCATGTGTAGCTTAGCTTCTGAGCTGACACTAGGGTACATTTTAATCACTTTATTTTCGATTTTATTCTGCCTGTTTCTTTGTCTAGGATGGGAAACCATTCAAGTGCGTATACGTTGACTTTTAATCTTGGCTAAGAAAATTTCTGCTTGACAACGGATGCATCTGGTGAGATGTGTAAAATTCTTGGCCTTGATACTACTAGGTACGGTATCTGCTTTGAGTGTTCAGCAGTAGGTGTTGGCAGTATTTTTTTTTTTGGGGGGGGGGGGAACAGGAAGGGGTGGCTGGGAAAAGAGTTAGTGTAGTCCTAACTCTTTTCTTTTTTTGTTTAAATTAAGATGCAATTATTTTTGAGACAGTTCAAGTATTGCGCCATCAAAAACGGGCGGGCGGACGCCTACTGTTGACTGGAGAGGGGAGGGGGAGAAGTTCATGGCGCAAGCACCGCTACTAGGGTGGATACAAAAAATGCTTTTTTTTAAATTTCAAATACTAATAGTGCGGAAAAGTTGGTCTTCAACCTCCTCCCAATCACTATCCCAATAGAAAAAAAATCTTTAAAAATGTTTAGAGGTGCCCGCCAGGGGGGCCTAAAGTTTAACATTCATTATAAGTCCATTGGAAAAATCGCTTATTCCGCAAAATTGATTTTTGACTAGTTTAAAATAAAGCTTTTTACATTATTTCATTTGGTACTCTCAGAGACCATTAATTTTACGTTTTAATTTACTGCGTAAAATCGGCAAAATAATTCTTTTTTCCCCTATTATCGTGGCCGATAATTTACATTGTTTTATGAATGAAAACAAAATTGTTTCGGATTTTGGCTTCATTTCGTGGTCTCTGAGAATACAAAATGAGATAATGTAAAAAACTGTATTTTAAACTAGTCAAAAATCAATTTTGCGGAATAAGCGATTTTTCCAATGAACTTGTAATGTTAAACTTTAGGCCGAGGTGGGCACCTCCTAAACATTTTTTTATTAGATTTTGTTTCTTTTGGGATAGTGATTAGGAGGTCGATCGAAGACAAACTTTCCCGCACTATTACTATTTGAAATTTTAAAAAAAGCATTATTTTGATCCACCCTAACCGCTACCCGAGTAAAACAAAATTTTAAAGGGTGGAAAAACGCAAAAAAAAAGGTCTTCAGGAAACTGTATGTACACGGAAAACGCCCCTTCTTATGGTGGGGGAGGTGGTAAAGTTAGAAGTGATTAAATACTGGAGGGGGGTTGAGCAATTGACGATTAATGACGAGGGGGAAGGAGAGTTGAAAATGGTCAATTTCTTGACGACTGAACAGCTCCTTTTACGGCCTCTTTACAAAAAAAGTTATCAGGCAACGAAACGCAATTGCGCAATAGCGGAAATCCTACACTGAAAACGTTTAAGATTCAGTAATCCATTATTATGGACATGAAGTGACCAGGACTCAAACCAACGAATGCCGCATTACAACTCTGATGCTCCTACCATTCTGAGCCATCCCTTCCTGCAAGTCTTTGATTATAGACTTGGGCCCGTATTCTGAACGCTGACTAAAACTCGTAATTGACTTGAAATGATGTCACACCTATTTAGTGCCATTCACCACCAGAACCGCTTTTGGATACATTTGGAAGAAATCGGGTGATGAATGGCACTTAATAGGTGTGACGTCATTTCAAGTCAAATGATGTCACACCTATTAAGTGCCATTCACCACCCGATTTCCTCCAAAAGAAACCAAAAGAAGTTCTGGTGGTGAATGGCACTAAACAGGTGTAACGTCATTTCAAGTCAAGTACGAGTTTTAGTCAGCGTTCAGAATACGGGCCTTAGAGAGACAGCTATGACGTCAGAGCATCCGAGTTGTGGTTCGAGTCCTGATTACGTCACTTCAAAGGAACATAAGTCTGTATTAAAGAAATGTTGATTCTCAGCTATTTTTAGTGTACGATTTTCACTGTTGTCCTGTTGTTTCCTTTGCTTCTACATCGTTCGTGTATGTTTACTTTCTGTCATAGAACAAAAAAAAAGTAAATGATCCGTTTGAACTGTTAAAAAATCGTGTAAGAGTTATTAAGAGGTCCGCGTGCCCGATTTCAATGTTAAATGTGGCACATACCTGTTTTTTGCTCCCCTCTTCTCACGGCAGCCAGCGTTTAAACTAACTCCCGCCAAGCCATGAACCAAGTTCGATGGAACGATAGTACATAGGAACTATATTCGACGTTGCACAAGAAGTGTAACAGCAAGACGTACCAGCAAGAAGCCATTACCTAAAAAGTACTCTGTAATAATTTGTAGGAAGTCGCCTGACTCGTTAGCACCAGATCGGCCAGATCACATGTGAAAAAAAAGGCTTCTACAGCCCACATAAGCACACGGAAGAACAAGTTACACCGGGGAATCTGGGAAAAACATGTGCCAAAAGTGGAACGCGATCGACGAAACCATTTCTCGCATGTAAATCGAAAGAGGAGACTGAAAAGTAGCCGAAATAGAATTAACGGACAAAGAAATGGCGAGATTTCTTCTTGACTGTTGACTTGCTTATTATTGAAACATGGGGCATTTTACTAAATTTAGTGTTTCCACCTTGCTAAGCAGTGATACCCACCCAAAACCAACAACATTAGTGAGAAACACCAACTTTCTAAAAATTGTCTGCCTTTAAAGTACTGATATCCACCAAAAATCAACAATAGCAGTAACAACCCCCAAATTTCTAAAAAGTAGTCCCGTCTTACAAAGCAGTGATATCCTCCCCAAAAAATAACCCCAGCAATGAGAAATGTAGCATCCAGTAAGCAAGTAATCCCATGTTTAAGTTAATCCTTTGAAACAATTGACCTCGGTACCACGCATTGCCATTTGTTGCAAGGAACGATTGTTGCAGCCCACTTAAAAACAATTCAGACGTATTGTGTGCGCGGCGTATCTTGAGTCCTACAAGTATTTTATTAGCAACTACGTCTTCCTGGAGGAGGCGACTTTAATCGACGGCCGCCATCGTTTTTGTAACCATCTTGGATATCAACAAGGCACTCTGCTACTGAAAACGTAAAATCGATTATCTGTGTTCCTTCTGCAGCGAACTCAAGATAGGCCGCGGACACTATAGGGCTTTAGGGCTTCGGGCAGATGACCAGGAGTGGTTAACGCTCGTTAAACCCTTTGAAACCCTTTGAAATACAATTCAACTCCTTTTTGGAAGTGAGCATTTAGGAAATAAATGCGCCTTTCCATCGTATCAGGCAGCCTCGAAATTAGGAACATATCGTCGTTTGGTTTTTAAAGTTGTCTGGTTTAGTAGACACGGGTTGTTGTTTTTTTTTTTTAAGCTCAAACGCCGACAAAGGCACATTCCACGCGACTAAAACTTTGTTGCCGCTTTGGTGTCACAATAATACGCCAAAATATAACCCAAATAGCGATGCGGCAGGTCTGGTAAGTGACGCCATCTCTTTGAAGAGTTTGGAAAAAGTGTTATAACACGAACTTGTAGTACAAGGCCGTCAATAGACGGCGACATGGCAGGTTTGGTAAGTGGCGCCATCTGTTCGAAGACGTTGAAAAAGTGTCTCAACTAGAATTTGAAACCGAATCCCGTCAACAGATGGCACTACAGGGTAGGGTATTGATTGTACGACGGGATGGTGAGGCCGGTGCACTCTGCCACTGCTGCCTGTTATATATGTAGATTCTCGTTCTTTCACCATTGAATCTACCATGATGAATTGCCGGGACCGATGGCCATTTCTGCTGTGCTCCGTCAAAGAGCGAAGCGCGAAAGCCGAAAGGTAATCGAGACGTTTTGATGTAATTTTCGTTGAATTTCGAGTTGACATTTTAGGATTCTTTACGAGCCAAACTAACTACAAGGTGAGTGCATGTAGTTAGACCTTGGTTGGACAACCAACATTTGTATTTAAAGGAACATGATTAGAGGTGGGTTTTAAAGGTGATGGGTGTGATGGGGGTAGATAGGAAGCCAACGGATCCAAAACACGTGCGACTATTTGATGCCCGGTCAACATCATGTAGCTTGTTTCTGATTGGTTGGCCGGAATCACAGTCCACAGGGGCGCGCTTCGCGCGCACTATTATATACATCGAGAATTAGTGTAATCAGAAATAGTATGACGCAAGCATTTGTGAAACAAAGATCAAATTAATACCACTTCTTTGTTTCACAAATACCTGCGTCTTACGTACAGGCCCAGAATCCGAAACTGAAACTAAGACTCCGTTTAAAACGCCAATCAGAACCGAGCGACACCATGTTGACCGGACATCAAATAGTCGCACCTTACAAAAAACCACCAGTTCTTCCTTCTGGTAAGAATAGGGTCTGCGTCGGTTAGTAAAAAAATTAAATAATTTGGAGTGGTTTGGTTAAACCTTGGATTAATAACTACACTTTCGTTACGGAATGACTCGCCTGCTAGACTTACCGCTCAAGCAACGCGGGCAAAACTCTGGTACAGATCAAGGCCAACTGAGATAGTAGCTGCGCTCCAATCCAGGCTGGTCAGCTTGCTTGTGTTTAGTGACAGACACGCCAGGAGTCGTCCAGTACCGTACAGATTGAGAACCCAAAGGAATTTGAAGCAAGCAGTCTGCATTAAAGACTGTCCTTGTGAGGAAACACAATACACTGGTCTGAGAAAGAAAGAAAAGACGACTGCCCCGACTGGGACTCGAACCCAGGACATCCCGTTTACTAGCCGTTTGTATCTGGACTAAGTGAATGCGTGAAAAGCCCCTATGCGCCAGATCTCGCAATTTGATCATTACCTTTATGTGTTTAAAGTTTAAAGCATAAATTTTGTTCAGATACCAATCCTCATGCCGTACGGTACTGGACGATCCTGGCGTATCTGTCACTAACTAATACCGGAAGAGCACAGAGCTGACGGGCCTGGAGCGTGGAGCGCAGCTACTATCTCAGCGGGCCTTGGTACAGATACTCTAGTTTCTTGATTTTGCCACGGGAGCACAAACTGCGGACAATGCGGAAGTGACGTTTGAGCCACGCGACAAGCGCCTACCTCCTGCAGAAGAGCGTAGCTAAATAAGCGCGATTGGAACGACCACCCTGCCAGCGTTTCATATATTTATATCGGTAAGTGTTCAGCGTAAAAACAAAATTATTATTTGTATGAAAGTAATTGGACTAGTCTATTGCTTTCCAACTTCATATGGATACCATTTCTTGTTGGGAAATTTATGAAATGTAACACCATGCATGTGTGGCTTCCCATGCTGTCGGTAATCACTCCAGCAGTCGCCGTGAGCACACGTCACCACCATCTTGGATTTGCCTGGAAGTAGCCATGTGGGCGTTTAGTTCGTAGTCGCTTCTACAGATGGCGCAGCACATTTTATTCACGAGAGCTTTCGATGGAAAGTTGCGTAGATTTCAGAGCGAGTGAATACGGCTTGGTTAAACTATATAATTACCGACAATTTGGCTCTTTCAGTCAGCTGCGGCAGACCTTGGATGAATAACTATTACTCCGTTACTGGGTAGCTCACTTGCTACCGAGTTTGATACGCTCATAGCTTCCTGCATGTATAAGGCTCGGTTTCACGTATCATGCGAGACGCGTCGTGAAAGCACGAAGAACAAACTATCCCAATCATAGCATTGATTAGTGTTAGCGGGACGCACAAACATGCGGTAATTTACCGGTGTTGCAGCACTAAACGAACATTACTTTCCGGTAATGGTGACTATTCTTGAAGTCTTCGGATGATTTACTGCTACGTTAATCGCTTAATGAGATTGTTGAGTGAGATTGTTGAGTGGACCAAGCATTACTTAGCGTGAAGCCAATGTTGTTAAACTTTTAGTGTCCATTTAAGTTTAAAATCCTCATATCGTGCATCACGAATACCTTTCACAGTTCAGTCCGCATGCTAGAGCAGTTCATTTTTAAGGTGTTCACAGCGCGACTGGTGGCAGAATCGGCGGCTAACTGGACGAAGCTTCGAATTTCTAATATTAAGCCTTTTAAACGTGTGAGGAAGCTGTGCTACGCTTTTCAATCACGATGTCCGGAACGTCTGAAGGCTCCACGCCAGGCCCGTCAGCTTTGTGCTCTTCCGGCATTAGTTAGTGACAGACAAGTCAGGAGTCGTCCAGTACCGTAAAGCCTGAGAACCAAGAGGAATTGGAATCTGAACAAAGTGTGCGCTGGAGAAACCATCAGTAGACGCCAGATCTTGCAATTTGATCATTATTTTTTGCGTGTTTTAAGTTTAACAGGTAGCTGAGTCACACTACACATTTTTCCTCATAAATTTTGTTCAGGTACCAATCCCCTTTGTTTCTCATGCTGTATGTTACTGGACGCCTCCTAGTGTGTCCGTCACTAACTAATGCCGGAAGTGCATAAAGCTGATGGCCTGTGGGGGCCAGGAACACAGCTCTCCTGTCACAGCAGGCCTTGGAACGGCTACTTTACTTTCTCAAATTTGCCACCGGACCACGAACTGCGGACCCTTGCGGTACTGACGCTTTATCCGCGTAACCAGCTCCTGCCAGCTGTAGAAGAGTGCAGTGTACAATCAAATTATTAACTGTCTGATTATAATTTGATCAGTGCATATATTGCCATCCGAAACTATCCCCAATACTGTCATAACACAATACGTTGCCAGCAAAAGCTTGGTTTTAACTTCCAGTTTCAGTTTGTCAGCCACGGACACCAGGTTGTGGTCGCGCCCTATAGATGGCGCATCATGTTTGATCGCGAGTAGTTGTGATGCTAATGCAGTTCGAATTCAGAGCGAGTGAGTAGTGCTTGGTCAGTCATCAGTACCTTCTTAATCTATAATCAGAACTCGGCAAAATCAACATCTTCCAAGGATCGGAATTGACGTCAGTTTCAGTGTGTTCCAGCCATCAATACCTTCCAAATTTACAATCCGGAACTATGCAAAGTCAACTGACATGTCTAATGAGCAGAAGTGACGTAGCCTAACTTTCAACATGCACGTGCTCGTTCCTCCCACTTTTTTTTTGCGTAGAAAGTTAACTAAATAAATATTTTATCCTATCTCTTCAAAGCCTACATGGGGTACTGGCAGCTACCACAGGGCTCCTACGTGTCACAAAATTCATAAAATTGTTTGATTTTAATGGAGTGTTATAAATTCGTCATGCAATTTTGTTTTGTGTCATAAATTAATAGAAATTTCTAGAAAATGCTGGGGGGGAAAATCAAACTGAAAGTACGAACTTCCACCACAAGTGACCTATAAGAAAATCAAGATTTCTGAAAATGCCTTGGCTTCCGGGGAGGAGATCCCCCCCCCCCCATCTTGTAATGTTTTGCATGGTTTTGAAGAAAACACTTGACTGTTCTAGTTCAACACTTTCTAAAAAAAAATAGTCTAGGCCTATGTACGACATCTGTGAATGTTTTCAAAAACGTTCTAAACCAGCTTTTCTTTTCATTGAAAAAGATGTATTTAATTTGGAGTCTAAAAAAACGTCTTAAAAAATTGTAGGTCACTTTTTCATTTTGATCCAACGACCTCCACCCCCAACGCCGATATTCACCAAGTGTGTTAAAATGAAACAAAAAAGTGGAATAACAATTGTCCCAAGTTGGTTAAAAATGAAATAATGATGTGGATTTGTCATGAAATTTTCTTAAACTTTGGATCCGATTTATCTTTGTTATGCCTCCACGCTGCTTCGCACGCAAAACTTTACCAGATGCGTTAATAGCCACAACTACTGCCAGAGCCTCACGTAAGCTTGGATGACGTAAGATACGGTACCGTATCCAGTTAACTTTCTAATCTGTGGGATCATTTTATCTGCTGACTCTGGATGGATGGTCCTTTAGTGGTGTCGAATGGTGAAGTGACTTTAGCTCAACAGATACTTTTGGAACACCTGTGGAGTTCATTCAAGGTTTAGTGTGTATTAAAGGTTCCAAACTGTTTCCAGTTGGCTGGGAAGGCACCTAGTGTTGAGGTATAATAATAATTAAGTCTAGTAAGTGACTCCTTTGAAATTGTTTCACAGAGCTATTATTGTATTAAGAGCTTTGAAGTTTTTATTTTATGTTAAATTAAAAAAGTTCATTACAGCTGTAACACTTCTGTGTGTTACCTCTGTAACCAGCTGTAACACTTCTGTGTGTTTATCAGTTCAATCTTGATTTTATTGGTTTTCGACACTTCTTGATTTTTTTCGATACTTGTTGACATTTTTCAACCCTTTTTGACGGTTTTCGCACAGTTTTTGACATGTCACATCCGAGTTTACGACGTCACAAACCCAACCCTGACAGATAGGCTGCCCAAGTACATCTGGGGAGAACACAGGTTGAAGCACGCCGCCCACCTCCTTGGACAAATCGAGCTTCAAGAAGATAATGTTTCTAGCCTCCTTTGACATAAAGAGCCTCTTCTAGTACCTCTCCCATCGACTCGTGGTTGAAATGCTTGCCAGTTCAGCAGTAAGGGCAACATCCCGAATATAGTTTTTCAGAAAGACGCAAAGCTGCTAAAAACTGTCGTATTCTCTAATCTCTATCTACGTAGAATTTAAAGGGAGGTTTACCACCAGATTAAAGAAGGCCCAATGTGGTATTCCTGCTTCCCTACTCCTGTTGAGATCCTACTACATCATCTTGACGAGTTAAACCAGGCTGGAACACCATGTATGGCATGGCAACGCTTTCGTGGATGGCGTTATTTCAATCCAAAAACAACATGAGATTGTGCTCATCCTCGAAGCCTCAACAACTTGACATCAGGACCTGCAATTCGCCCACGAGATGGAGAAAGACAGACTCATTCCCCTTTCTTGATGTCTTAATCACAAGAGTCAGAGGTGGAAAAATATAGTACCAACCTGACTGCAAGCCAGTTGTCACCAACTGTGATTTTGCCTTTGATTCAGTCATCCAATGCCTCAACTCTGAATGATTGCTCAAAACGAGATGTACAGGATGGTTATCTTCCTTGTCTCTCAGAAGCATCGCTATGTCATTTCCACCAATAGGCTAAGGAGAGTTTCATCAAGTTAGGCTACCCACCCGGACTCAACAAATTCATTTCCAAAGCCATCAGGAACAGTACCCCATCCACTACAGTCCCTTCCAACACCAACTCAGCGGAGAGCCAGGACCTCGCTTGCCTCAGATGTTATCTCAAAAAGCGATCAGCATCTAATAACCATCGTCACCTCCACGTCTGTGGTCAAACTGAACCTTGAAGAAAGAGTCAAGAAGGCGAATCCTTTGACCACTAGTACAGTAAACTACCTCCCAAACCACTACCAAGGAGAGAGGCTCCACACTTCTACAACACCTGTAGCAAAGTAAGTCCTAAATACACACCACAAATAACTCTTCCATTAGTACCAACCCGCCGGCCACGAACCATCAATCCAGGGGACAACAGTGTCTACAGAAAATATCAGCTTGATGCCGTTTTAATACGGTGATATTAATCCTGCAAAAAGAAAACCGTTTAGTCACAGAAAGCTGGAAAACTACCCGCCGTGGGGCACCCTCCTGGTCTCTTAACTCTCGCAAAGGATACATATCTCGGAGCACTTGAGGCTATTTCTGTCAAGCACTTCGAGAGTCACCATTCCCCTTCATGAACATCCAGCCACCTGCATATCCCCAAATTGGCCACTTTGTATATTCTAATCTCACCCACCAACCCGCTGTTCAAAGTGTTGTGTAGGAATGGATTCTAGGGCCCTCGAATAAATCTAGGCCTAAATACACAAACACCAATAACTCGTCCACTAGGACAAACCCAGCGGCCACGCATAACCAATCCAGGGAACAACTGTGTCTGCAGAAAATACCACCTTGAGGTCATTTTAATACGGTAATATTAATCCTGCAAAAAGAAAACCATTTTGCCATTGAAAGCTGAAAAAGTATCTGACGTGGGGCACCCTCCTGGCCTCTAACTCTCGCAAAGGATGCATATCGCAGAGCACTTCAGGCTATTTCTGTCAAGCACTTCGAAAGTCACCAATCCCCGTCATGAACATCCAGCCACCTGCATATCCCCAAATTAGGCCACCTTGTAAACCCAAATCTCACCCACCAACCCACTGTTCAAAGTGCTGTATGGGGCCCTCGAATGACTTGTCTGTCGTCGAGTTTGATTCTAGGAAAAGTGAAATTTTATTCCAGCTGGAATAAAACCACTTCTTCAAAAATCAAACTCGATACGAAATAGTTATTCTAGTGTCCTAGAGTCCCTCTGTATACAACACTTTGACCAATCTAAAATTCCATTAGTGAACCTGCAACTGCCATCCGACCTCAGAATACGTCTTGTGCAGCCCAACGTACCACAACAACTTCCCTCCTGATGGAACACATGCGACAGCCTTGCATGTATCAGAGCGCACAAGTGGCAAATTCAAATTCTTGTCAACCTCAAATCAATGATGTAGGAGAATAAAAAGCAGCAAGTAGTTGCCTGATGAAGACGAACGAGAATGGAGACTTTTGTGATTGGTTTGTTGAAATTTTGTGGTACTCGTTTTCAGTACTGAACTTCGAAAATTTAGCATATTTTCCCCACAATGAATTTTGCTTCTTTTTCAAAGTAAATGCCACATGGTTTTTTTTTCAGAATATAAATGGAAAATCTTTGATAACTAATAACATGGTAACCGTGATGGTCAAGGACTCTGAGGGACAGTTACACGTGAAACATTAAGTTGCTAGTACTATTGAAATGCCACAGAAAATTTTCTGTATGTTTCATTGTACGTCTCTCTGATTACAGATTATAATCCAACCAATCCTTCATGGTGTTTAACTGCTTATGTTCTTCTATATATTTTGCAGGTGCAGTAATCAACCAAGACTGGTGTAGGAACTAGTTTTGTATTATCCGAGAACATGGGTCATGTTGAAGGGAGCAACCGGGAAAAACTAGAGTTGATTTTGGAAAAAGCTTGCCAATTTCTTCGCGAGTTCTTCTCAAAAACTTGGAAAGACAAGTTTGGGAACGAATGGCACAAAGATGACTCGTACCGCATTTTAAGCTACGATCTGAAAAACATACAGCCTATTCAGAGCAAACATATAGAAGAGGGCAACGTGGACAAGTGGGACCTAACCACTTTGAGAGCAGTGTTGACCGCTGAGGACTTGTTCAACTTGCCAAGCGATCAGGCATCAAAGGTTATTGAAATGGACAACATACGAAGCGAAATTGCCCACCAACCAAGCTCTAGTATTGCCGAGAAACAGTTCAGCGACTGGTTTGGGGAAATGCAGCGTATTTTGGTCAATTTTGGCATACCCAACGAAGATTTGGAACAAATCAAGCAGTCGGAACAAGCAAGGTCGTCTACTTCTACACCGGCATCAATCAAGGAAGGTGGAGATATTCCTACCCCCGACTTCAGCAAAAAATTGGATGATCCAAATCGAATGGCCCGAATCATGTTGCATAGGGGATGGATAAATCAGTATCGGCAAGCTACGAATGTGAAAGGGTACCGAAGCACCCTGAGTTTTGCAGTGCCACTGACCCAAGAATTGCCCGATTCATTTGCAGGGTTCAAGACCATCACCCTGCAAGATATGTTCCCCTACTTCGACCAGATCTACGATGAACGAAAATTAACTGTAACTGTCATCGACGAAACGGCTTTCACCGGCTCGAGCATAGCTTTAGTTGTTGAGGATGAGAATAACGACACAGAACGTTGCAGCATATATGGTTCTCCTCACATGAATGACGAAGCTAAGGCACGCCAGGTGTTTGGACCAGGTTGCAAAATGATCATAATCCGTCCTTATATGAGGATGGCTATGGATGGTAAGCCGGTAATCCGAGTCGACGATCCAGCTACCATTGTAATGCGGGGTTATGTTCCCAACATGTGTAGGTATTGTGGTAAGCCCAATGCGGATAAATCCTGCGGAAGATGCAAGAATGCCTTATATTGCGACAAGCTATGCCAAACATTGGACTGGAAAAAACTGAAGCATAAGTTGATCTGCCAATAAAATTTTGTTTTGGTTTGGTCAGGTCTTGAATTGGTAAATTGTTTACTTAGGTGTCTACAGAAAATCAACTCTACAGGTATTACTTTTATGGGCTGTATACTGGTTCATTTGGATTTGGAGTGTCAGCTCACAGAGTTTGATTTTTTGCCAAAACCTCAACATGTCACATATTTCAAGCATACTGTTGTTTGCCCCATGTACACCAGATAATGTGATTTTGGAATTGTTTTTCGGTGGGTGCGATTGACTCTGTATAAGCTGCGAGAATGGTATTTACTTGAAAAAACAATTTTGTGTCAGACTTACATGCTTTGCCGTGACATTTGTTATTTACTCTCTAGTTTCGTTACGTGTCAGCCAGAATGTTGGACAACTTTAATAAAAGACAGATTGGAGTGTTTGGGGTCTGGTTATGTAGTGTTTTTGAAACTGATTTGGCCGAGGAGCCTCGTGTTTTCTTTTCAGGGCCTAATTTACAATGCATGAGAGAGCCTGCATAAAAGGTTGTATTGACGTGGTAGACTACTTTTTTTCATAAGTTGTAGATTGTTAGGGTGGGTAATTCTCTTGCTATACGCGACTCGCCTAAAATGTATTCCCGTAACGTGTCAATACAGAAGGGTCTATTCTATAGCCCATAACTTACCCAGACAATTTATCCACTCATACTTTTTTGAGAAGGTATTTCTGTTAGTTGCTAAGTATCGAACATGTGAAGGTGTGATGATGCACCAATACAAGTAAATCGTGTGGCCTATAGACACGTAGAATGATTTTCTGCGATAGCACAATTTTAAACAAAACAAACAAACATGCCATTGCCACGCATAGCTCAAAGGCACCCTCCTCCCAACCGAAAACCCAAATCATGGAATTGGCAAGAATTTTTTTAGCTTTAAATTTCTTCCTGTTACGGGAAATGTAACATATGTGTGGACCATTTTGAAAATAGGGAAAATGCCTAATAACTACAGATTTCAACAAATTTTATGTCACTTTTGGCTTTTTTCTAAATTAGGTAATCGTGTTAGCTGGGACATGGGTAAATTTTTTAACTTTTGTGTGAATTCCAAATAAGATGCGCCATCACTTTTCCCTGATTTTTTGTTGGTCGAAGGAAGGTGCAGTACAGAACAAATTTTTTTTTTTTTTACATTTTACTCAAATCGCAATAACTATACCACATTGCTTTGCTAAATGAAAAATTGCACTGACCTCAATGGTATTGGCAGGAACAAATGAACATGCAAACCCACTCTGTTCAAACATGTTGATTGTTCCTGGTATTGGTAAAAAGTAAGAAAGGCCACAATCTGAACAAAACTAAAAACTCACTTAACACGTAACATCCCACATAACTTAGGCCTAAGGAGGTTTCGCTTTTATCAGAAATGAAACAAAGGAAATGGAATAAAGTGAAGGTTTTAGAAGTAAAAAATTAAATCCGAATTACCGATTCTTTATAGGTGAAAGATTTTCCGGAAAATGCTCAAATTCCCTGAATTTTACAGATTTTCCAAGTAGAATGCCACCCTGGTCGTTTTAGTTAAAAATGCGCTGATTTGTGATAAACAGAGGAGGGCATTTTTACGTGAAAAGATGATGCCAGCAGCTGGATAACGGTACGCAAAATTCTAGCCCCTACGCAAAATTCCTGGGTTGTCCCCCCACCACCTATCAGACACAGGTAGTATCAAGAATTTATAGGGGTAGTAGCCTACTAAGACTTGAACTACAAGAAAACTGCTAAACCGATTTTCATGAAATTTGGTGAATGGAAAATTTAACTTAACAAATGTCGTCAATCAGTAGTAAAGTCCAAGCTGTCCATGCGACGGGGGTGGGTGAGGGGGATAATTCTCTGTTGTGGTTAGCAAATAAAACATGTTTCCATGCGCTTGTTTGACTTTTCAATTTATTCATCATATCGCAGAGCTACTCGTCATTAAGCAGGAACTTTTTTTTATGGCTTCTCGCGAAACGGGTGGGCCCCCTACAGTTCTGGGACCATATGCAATGCTTACCTGTATGTTACGCCACTGTACTGCAATTTCAAGGATAGTTCCACGTGTGTATGTTCTCCTAAGCAGGACTTTTATGTATTTCTTAATGGATAGTGGAATACAGAAATTATATTGGGTGAAGGGGGTGGTAGAGCGGTGCTGTGCAAAATCTACTGAGTGAACCATCTTTTAACAAATTCAGCTGACTGCAGTAGGTGACATCCATAACTACATGTGTTGTGGGTCATTCCATCTACAATATCTGTTCTTTTGTGTCAATGGTCGGTGCGCCCCCCTCCCACCCCCGAGGCTCACTTCATCGGCTCCTGTCGGTGTCTAGAGTTGCTTATCTCGTCTCGTGTTTCACATTATCCTTCACTGCAGCTGATGTGTATTCATTCTTCGGAATTAACGGTACTCTCACTACAAGAAACCTATGAAGAACTACCATTAACGAAGAACATTGCTTTATATAACCTATACAGCACGGAAAACTACATGGGCTCGGTAATGTTAAATAGATGTACATAAAGCGTATTTTCCACTGTCGCTTGAATTTTATTGCCAGACTGTCTTAGCGCAGAATTAAATCTTCGCCCTTTGGGACCAAAGGTCCTTATACATTTCTACGAAAGCCGAATTCGTGGACTAATTTTACAATTTTTACTTGGGTAATATAGTAGTGATAGTATACTACGTTCTTCATGACACAAAAGGGATATACCTCCCAGTGCCATTTTTCTCGATTCACCACATCAAGTACGACCCCAAAGGTCTATTTCATTACTGTTAGTCAATCCCTAGGTAAAAATCCGTTTTCTAGGAGATTTTCTGTTGAATAATTGCTAACTTTAGTAGCGTTGTTTTCACTAACTTTATTTACTGTATTACAGTATCCTACACATATATGATGCTTTGCGCACTTAACAATAACCATGACTTTTCTTCTTTGTGTGTGCGTATACTAATTTTCTAATAATTACCATGAAATCAAAAATCTAAAAGACTATTGCGGTAAAAATTAAAATTAATTATTCCAATAGAGCACCGAAGCAAAATTATAAGACACTAGCCAAGAAAATTATAACTTGTGATGTTAAAATACGAGAATCATGCCGATTTGTGACGACACAATCTTTAACTTGATGCTGTTTCGTGTACTATTCCCAAAGCCAATTGAGACAGCAGCTATGTTCATCTCTGCGAGGAACGCAGCTACCACCCCAGCCGACCTTGGGTCTGGTAATGCGCGGATGGCGATCTGCGTGTAGCTGTTATAAGGCAGGCCGGGTGTCCCGTTTACAGTTATGTAACCCTTGGCGGCTGGACACACATAACGTCACCCCTTCTTCCTTGTCACACTGTCAACTTTTGCAACTCCCTGCCAGAAGACGACGTCTGTAATAAAATTTGTCAGATAGCCAATCATTTTCCTATCAGTCCAGTGTAATAGAATAGAAAATGTTGGCCAGTAAGCTTACAGTTTTTTTTTTAAGACCCAAGCGACAGATGACCTTGTTTTTTTGTTTTATCCGTTTGGTAGTTTGGTGTGTGACATCACCGATTTAGTAACCCCCTGCCTTGTCAGAAATTCTAACACTTTCTTGCTACCCCCCTAGCCCCATCTCTTTTGCTTGACATTATTTATGCATGGTTCATTGAAAGTGCAGAATCTGACGCCATCTACCGGTATCTAGTACCATCTAGCACTTGCTTGCATGAAGTGAAGAAATGCGCAACGCCGTTTCAAACGTTCTTGTACACTTCCGTTGATGATGATAGTAAGGGCTTCCTTTTTGAATGAGACTTCTCGCCAACGCTGCAATGCCCACTACTCCACTGCAAACTAGCCAAAACAACCACAACCTCTCCCCCTATTCCTTACCCATCCTATTCCACCATCCCAAGAACAACCTCTTTCCCCATCTACTCTTTTCCCCTCGTTCTTCCACCCAGGGAGCCATCTTACGGCCTCCTCCACCTCCCTCCCATTCATCACGACCTCTGAGGTCCTCCCAACCCCAGCACTCAATCAACACATGCTCCAACATCTCTTCCACCTCCCCGCAACCACAGGTCGTATCCCCATCTTCCCCACCAGCCCTCCAAGCAAGCAGTTAACAATCTGTACCTTCCTAAACGACCAAACAGAGCGTACCAAATGCACCACTGTTGGTGACAGTTTGGCTCATTCCCTGATAATCGGTACCTTCCTAAACGACCAAACAGAGCGAACCAAGCGCACCACTGTTGGTGTGACGTCAACATCATCAGCGATGAATCTGTTTCGTCAAAACTGTTACGTCACGCATGCTCAAACCTCCACCCCAGCAAACCACCTCCCTGAGATGGTTCGCAATTTGGCATTGCTTTCGCCTGGTCAAATCCAATAGCCAATCCTGGTCAAATCCATTAGCCAGGTCTGGTCGCGGTGAAGTATATGACATATCGAATACTCTGCTGAGCTTGTTGAGCTGTGTTGTAGTTTAGGAAGGTACTGAACGGTTGAAGCAACACAACTGCGCACGCACGACATCAAGTTTGGAGCCAAACTGTCTGTAACAGTGGTGCGTTCTGTTCGCTCTGTTCGGTGCTTTAGGAAGGTACTGATAATCACTACCGCTAGATGACGCCACGGTATTTTCATCTGCATGTCATCTCGACGGTGTATGAGTTTGGGGGGACGGCAACACATAAACTCCTCATCCTGTCTTGGGTGGAACAGTTTTTGTCCAAGATGTTTTAACCTTAAAGCATGAATGTTTTCATTCACAGGAGCTTGTCACAAAGTAAGCATAGCGTAACGAACAACAACGCCATTGGTTTTCCTGCAGATCGGTCTACAACAAGGCCCTCAGAGACCGTTTTGTGGCTGAAAGTTTATCTTTCTCACCCTGTACCTTGTTATTTAATTTGTGTAGTTTCGCTTTCGTATCTCGTTTTTATCACGCGTCATTTTAGCGGGAAAACGTGTGAACGGCGCGAACTTTGACTCCGTTTTCTCGGTGTTGACAACATTTTTGGAGAATTTTTACACTAAATAGGTAATTTAGTGGTACTTTTGAATCATGAACGCATTACCAACAAACTTTAAAAAGTATAGTGTATGTCACAGCGTGAAAACCGCTACTAAACGCGTGCAGGAGTCACCGAAGAAGCATTCATGGCACGTACAATAATGGGCCAAATAAAACACATAAAACACGTTACAACCCGCCCGCCCGTTTGGAAGGTTTCAACATAGGAATTTCAATAATGCTCACATAAATTATCGTTAAAACTTGGATTATAACTACACTTCGTTAAAATGTTAAAACTTCGTGATGTTCGGCAGTATGGGAACAACGGAACGTAAATTCTTTCCACAGATTAGAGAACAACCTGTGGTTCTTTCTAAACAATAGGTGGGGCAAGCCGTTGTTGGCCCTTTGTAACGCTCATTATATGAAATTCGCAGAAAGATACAACTACGTTACTTGAAAAAGCAAAACAAAATTGAGTGGATATAATAACTGTAAATACAAATTAATACGAACTATGTACTTTATTACTATTTTTTAATAATTTATTTATTTATTTATTTATAACATGATTGCAGCGCCCACTAGGGTAAAAAGCAATATCAAAAAAAAATACACCAATATACAAAAATTGACAACAAATTAAAAAAAAAACACAACAAGGCACAATATGCTTAAATAGTATGGCTACACTGTAAAATTCTTCGGTTAGAAATCACTTTGGTCGAAAAAGCACTTTCAGTTCTGCAGGTGACAAACTCGTTGGTAGTTTGTTCCAGTCAATAATAGTACGGGGAAAAAAAGACCCCGCAAACACATTTTTCCGACACTGATACCTTTTTACTTTCATCGAATGGTCTAGCCTACCAAGAAAATCGGGCGGTTTACAATAATGCCCCTGTATAGTGAGTGAAATACTGCTTCTTGTAGATAATTAAAATTTAATGAATATTTCTAAATTATGGTGAGAGAAACAGTGTAGCGCCAACTTAGAGTAACACACTTCATTACGGGAGGCGCATTTTCCTATGGAAAATTTAGAGGGCAAATGGGAAGAAACGCGTGTTGTTACTATGGTGGCTCATTGTGACGAACAACTATTTTTTTCTACATATACAATTAAAACTCATGAAACCGAAACGACGGTGTTCCAACATACTAAAGACATACTAAACCTAAGACGATATATTATGGTAAACTGTGCTCATGCCAGTGGCCATCTTGTTCCGGTTTCGTAAATGTTTGATGTGTACAGAAGAAAGTTGTTTTGTGTCTCAATAAGCCATTGTACATTGTGGTCACACGGCTTAAAAATAACCGGAAACAACAATAAGGAGAGCGAATTCCGTGAAGGTGCATTTTACAAGGCGCATATGCCATAATGCGGTTTGTAAAAATATCACGAATTGTTTTGGCAGTTTGCAAAGCGCAATGTTTATTTGCCGGCATGTTTGAACTCTGCTGTGAGCCCACTTAAGCTACGATTACGAGCGCCATGTTGTCTGTGTTTCTGCGGTCCTTGTCAAGTGGTGAGCGCTATTTGCACTAGTAACTGTTCTGTGACGTTACGTTGCGACCATTGCAGCTATAAGAGGTACTACCCCTGGCGCCAACATTCGTTTATTGCTGATACCAGGAAAAAAATGAACCCTGCGGGTCTCGTTCATCGGCTCCTGCAAATACTTAAGTTAATTTTGTTTCATTAGTTTCGTTAATTTCGTTCATTTCCCTGGTAATGGTGGCTGAGCAATGGTAGAGCTCACCTAAAGTTACCTTATGCAGGGGATAATCTTGACTTTTCAAAATTTATCCCGAGGCCAAGGTGGTGAAATAGATTCAAGGTGTTCTGAAGATTTTGCACCAGTGGTTTTGGTTTGTGATTTTTTTTTAGCAGCCAGTCGTCTATAGGCATGTCTGCGATTGGAAGCTGGTGAAGTTGTGCCAATACCGTTCTCAGAATGGATGTGAAGACTCTTGAAGCTGCGTTGAGACCAAATGGTAGAGTCTGGAATTCGTATACTTTCCCGTTGTGAATGAAACGGAAGAAGTGTCGTGCCGATTGTAATGGAAGAGTACATGAAGGGTGCGCATCCTCGAGATCTATGGAGACTTGTCTACTCCCCCTCTTTGAGTGATTGTTTCTTGGAGTCCAGTGTTTGTGGTTATTTTTCCTCTTCTGGTTGAGAGGCTTTAGGTTGAAACTAAGCCTTTCTCCCCCGGATTTTTTTGGCCTCGGGAAGATTGTGCTGTAAAAGTCTGGACGCAAAGGGTCTTTCCTTTCTGGCATTGCTTCTTTCTTAATAGTTCTTGAATTTCGTTTGAAAAATTCTCCAAAGGTGGTTTTGCGAAATCCCAAGGTGGTGGAGATATCGGTGCTGGTTTCTTTTTGAATGGTGGTTTGAAACCCAGGCTGATTGTTGAGACAATCCAAGGGTTTCCCGTTAGCTTTCTCCAAGCTGGAAGATCATATCTGGGGCAACCTCCTACTGGTGATGTGTGTTGCCATTGGGATTCCGTGTCATTGTCCAATTCTGGGTTTTCCCATGACCATGAAGCCAGGTGAGGTGTAACGTCTTCTTTCGTTCCAGTGTGAAACTGCAGTTCCTGCCGCCGCCTCTTCCCCGAAATGATGATTTCCCACGAAAGGACTGCTGGGTGTTGTTTCAGTTTTGGATGTAAGTATCCTGAGAGGGTTGGATGATTGTTTGTCATAGCGCTGGGCTGTTCTCAACTTTTCTCAACTATTCTCAACTTTTGGCTTCGGACAACGTCAAGATGAGGAGCCAATTTAGGGATTAGACCTCCGAACAAAATTTCGGCTTCGTGGATGGGTTGGTTGCAAAGCTCGTGCTTTGTGGAATCGAATCATTCAAGTTGGATGTTGATTGTAAGGATAAGTCCCGTAGCAGAAGTGTAGAGTTGAAGATGACAGGACTCTTGTGATATGTAGTGGAAAGTGGTGAAACAGGCCTTTATGAAAACTTTGTTAAGGAACAACAAACGTTTAGCTTTGAGTGGGAGAATGTAGTGGTTTTATGGCCCCTGTTGTGATTGGGCTGGCTTGTGTCTGCAGTGCAGTGATGGGTTTTTATTGAAGGTGGTGGGGGACGAGTGCTTTTATATGGCTGAAGGCCCCTTTGGTCAGATTGCAGGGTGTTGGTTTTGGAAGTATGGTGATGGATTCCAGGGAAGCCTGGCGTAGAGTTTTCATCTCACTAAATATGATTTCGGTATTTTTAAAGTCTGGAAGTTGGCTAGTGTTAACGAAATGTACAACTAACCCGTCATTGAGGTCGTATTGTTGTACAGCTGGCTTGTGTTCAGCATTTCAGCCTTTTGACTCAGCCTATTGCGGTGGGGCACTGTAGGCATGGAAAACGGTATACAACATTAGCTTGCGGGGGGGGGGGGGGTCGTGGTCGGAGCAGTGTTTTTATGTTGAGGAGTGTCGCGAATCTTGTGCGAATGTTGGCCTTCCCGAGAATATGTTGGATGGGTTCGGAGACTGATTGCAGGTAAGGGATGGTGACAGTTTTATCGGGTAATTTGGTACTTTCTTGTGAGTTTGCTGTTGCGGGAGGTAAATATACTCTATAAATGAAGCAAGCAGTCTGCATTAAAGACTGGCCTTGTGAGGATACACAATGCACTAGTCTGAGAAAGAAAGAAAAGACAACTGCCCCGACTGGGACTCGAACCTGGGACATCCCGTTTACTAGC
>JAHWFP010238848.1:14615-30066 GCA_023313725.1 Lithobius niger | reverse complement strand
ACAGATGGCAAATATTTTGTGATGAGGAATTAGCCATATGGATCATTCATAATCCCTTTCCCCATAGTTTTTCTCAACCATAGTTTTAGTGTCAGTGGTTGCGTCCGTCGTAAGTGATGATTGGGAAAAAACTCAATCTGGTTTTATTTTTGTGCGAAATAGCATGGATTAGGACTATTGTTCGAGGGATTATCCCTGCCTTGGAAGCCAATCAAAAACAAGGTCAGGTGACGTGCAGGTTTTTCTGCGCAGGTTCAGTTGTAAAGTCACGTCACAACCCGCATTTTCTTGAGTTTGTGTAACACGTCAATTGCAACTGGTCAACCGCCGTTCAGAAAATTCCTCATCGCAGTTAGTAAAATGATTGCCATCTGTCACAGCATTTAGATGAATTCTCGGACCATTTTTAATTACAACATTTTTGCCCTCCCCCCCCAAAAAAAAATTTCTTCCTGCAGGCATGTGTAAGCATCAAGTGAAGAGTGGTAATTTACACTTTAAATAGTCTGTAGTGCGAGTGAAGTATTCGTGCTTGCTAGTAGTCAGTCTCATGCTCAATTTTAAAATTACATTCTTGCTACTTCATGCTATTAGCGTCATTTTCATAATTTTTTTTTAATCTTCCAGAGGTGATTTGTTTCATCGCCAGTCACACATGATTAACCACAACGACAAAAACAGGGAAACACTAAACCAGGTTCTAGAGCAAGCATGCCAGCTGCTGCTTGATCTCTTCCAGACAAACTGGGAGAAAAAGTTTGGAAATAAGTGGAACAAAGAAGATTCATATCGTGTTTTGGGCTACAATCTTCAAAACATTCAGCCGAGTGACACCAAAAGCATAACCAAAGGTGATGCCGGCAAATGGAACTTGGCCACCTTACGGGCCGTGCTGACTGCTGAAGATTTGTTCAACTTGTCCGCAGGTCATATTTCAAAAATCAAGAAACTAGACGACATTCGAAAGGAACTTTCCCATCATCCAACGCGGAACGTTGCGCAAAAGTAGTTTGATGAATGGTTTGGTGAGCTGCAGTGCATTTTGGTTTCTTTAGGCGTATCTCGTGACGTTTTGGAGCGAATTAAAAACAATTCAAGCACTGGCGATTCATCAACTTCGAGCAGTAGCGCATCCACATCAGCTGATAGTGGTACTACCCAATTCAGTAGTAAGTTGGATGATCCGCATCGTCTTGGTGTGATTGAAAACCACAGAATCTTTATTAGCGAGTGTCAAGCCATGATGGCTGTTGTTTCACAGGAAAGAATATTTGGGACATCATCAGCCTTACTGAAAGGAACACTTAAAATGCCCTTAACCCAAAAGTTGCCGCACTGCTACGCTGGCTTTAAGTCGATCTCTCTTAAGTAAATGAATCCTCTTTTTGACAAAATCTATGAAGGATGCAAGTTGTCCGTAACTGTCATCGACGAAGCCGCTTTCACGGGATCTTGCATAGCATTGGTAATCGAAGACGAAAACAGAGATGTGGAACGATTGTCCATGTATAACTCGCCGTACATGAAGGAAGAAGATAAAGCTCGGCAAATTTTCGGTCCCGGCTGCAAGATGACCGTAATTAATCCTTACATTCGTCTTGCTCTCGATGAGAAATCCGTGATCCGTGTCGACGACCCAGCAACCATCATCATGGGTGGCTATGTGTTCAGCATGTGTAGGTATTGCGGTAAGCCGAACGCCGACAAAACGTGTAGCAGATGCAAACGGGCTAAGTATTGCGACAGAATATGTCAAATGTTCGACTGGAAGAAACTGAACCACAAGTTGGTGTGTCATTTAGAGAAATTTAGCATGAGCCTTAAGGGATAACGGTACTGTTCGGATAAAGCAACCATTAGTTACCAATTAGGCATAGATAAAGAGATTATGCAACTTCATTTGTTAAGCAAGTAGTTAAGGGTTTGTTTACGTTGGTTCGTTTAAGTTTTACAACTCCAAAAAATAACGCATGTTATATCTCTGGTTAATCGACCAATAATGCCTGCCATTACAATTAAATGATATACTAACTTATTGGTTTCCTCCCTGTAAAGCAAAATAGGAAATAACCATCAGGGAAAGCCATACGCTAGAGGTACGTTTATGCACTTGCGTGTCATTCAAGTGACGTGACCTAGATTCGAACCGGCAAAGCGGTCCATCTCTAGATCACTGCCATACCGCCTTTACCGACAAGCCAACGGACAAATGCCCGTATCGGTAAAGGCAGTATGGCAGTGATCTGGAAATGGACCGATTCGCGGTTTGAATCCAGGTCACCTCATTTGAATGAACATAAGTGCGTAAAGGTGGCTTACCGTACTACATTATCCTAGTGTATGATTTTCGCTGATGGGTTGTTTTCTATTTTGCTTTGTTCATTAAATTGATTTATATCTATTTATTTATCACTGGTTCCCTTTTCAACATGCTGATAATAATCTAGTGGTCTTTTGCACCTAGTATTCAGCACAATAATGAGTGATACCTATGCCTAGCTGTTGTTTACTTTATTTATGCAATTTATAGTGCCGTACTTGTTTACTACTAGCACGAGTGGATAGATTGATGGGGTGAGTTACTGTATCTGGTATTGGCGACTCTCCTTAGGGGCTAGATCAGTTGTGTTACGTCCTACTGGAGGGAGCCATCATCTTTTTTGTATGTTGTGCTGCAAGTTGTCCAGGCAATCGGAGACAAGCAAATTTAAAACTTCAAACGTTTCGTTTAGAACTGGTGGAATCCTCCAGAAGCGATGTGTGAGCTACAATTCCGGCCCGTAATGTGTAATATAGAAGGGTTCTCCGGACCTAAGCTCCCCTATCCAACCTATCCACTCTTGCTACTTGGCTAAATAGTGCAGAAGACGTAACTTTGGAATTCAATTTGTGAACATTACATTTCTTCCAAAAGAGAAACTTTCAATCTCGAAAGGCGATAATAATTATAGTGTTGGAAAATGTGACGGAATTATTGATGTGACTATTGGTTTAAATTAATCTCAACATTGCCATCCATTGGAAAACAATAATACCAAAAATCAGATTTTTCTTGTCTTTTGTTTTACAAATCTTAGCCCACATAATGTTGCTGCGCTCTGTAGGGAACTAGTTAACCACACGGCCACTTACATTAAAAAAAAAAAACACGAGATCAGTGACTGGCAGTCCATCGCATCGAAGCTGCCCATCTGGGGTGAAATGCAACAACAGTTTTCACCAGAAATACTGGAAAAGAATGCTTGCTTTGAAGCCGGTCAACATAGCCAAAGCGAAATCCCCAATTCACAAAAAAGGTGTAGGAAAAAAGATGGAAAAACTAAAAGTATGACAAAAACAAGTGGTGAATAGTCCAAGCTCTTTAACCAGTCGTCCTTAATGTAGTCTTATTCAAAACACATTAGTGTTGGCAATTCTGATGGACGCCAAAATTATAGTATTGTATTTTGTATCTAATACTACAGTCCTACCCAAGAATCTCTCTCAACATGTCAGGGCTTACTGGTCTTTCGTAGTTTAATTTTGTTGGAATGTATTAATTTATGACATATACAATTTTTACTGTATCCCTTGCTCGTATAAACAGCAACCTTTTTATCCTTAGGAATGAATCACTTATGGAATTTTCAATTGTTTCATTAAAGTGCGTTCATTATTAGGGATGTGCCAATGTACCGATAAAACGGAATGCCGATAACTGCTGATATTGACTGCCGATGTAACACTAAATTAAGATTATTTTGCAAAAAATGAAAGTATGATACAGCTGCTGCCGACGTACTACAAGAAAATAAACATAGCCTCATAAAAATATTAAAGAAAATAAAAAACAATTGTAATACAAAGTTCTTTTTCCCCAGACCTTACCCCACCAAAAAAGTGCACGCAGCCATACATTTTCTGCACAATTGTAAAATGTAAAAATCTAAATATATGAAAATGTTAATACGGTATTAATTAATGAGCAGACAAGCACTTTATGATATATTAGTCCTAAAATACCAATAAGTAGCAGTTTTTCTTATTATTTGCAAGCCACGTTTGTTTAACCCATAGCTGCCTAGATAACAAACGTACGCCTTCAACGTCTAACAGCGAAAAACTAAGTCCCAGAGCGAGCTTTGTGAGGGGCCCCCGGGGACCCCGAGCAAAGCGGGCAGTCACAGCCCAGTGGTCAGCGTCGTCGGCTCCAAACCAAGAGAATGCCGGTTCGAATCCGAGAACCGACCCGAGTCCCACTCTAAAAAAAAAAGGGTCTGAAAGTTTTTTCAGGCGGTTATGGGTTAAAACTATGTTGTTATCATCAAAAGTATTATGAAACCTTTTGCTGTTCCGTTTTTTTCCCAACACAAGACGTTTTGATCCTCTTGTGGCGGAAAAGGTCTAATCATTTACGCTATGTGCTACCCAGATCACCCGAGTTAGTTCTTCAATTTTAAAATAATTCAATATTTAATAAATTATTTCTTCGTTTTTTTTTTAACTGATTCTTTTATTTCAGCAGTTTTAGATTCGGTTGAATAGTTAGTTTAGGCTCAGATGTAAGGGGGAGCAAGTTGGGGGAGCATGTTTTGCCGATACCAATCTCTGATATTGTCAAGTATTGGATCTGAAGAACGATATCGGGCCAGCTTAGCAAAGATACATAAATTATAGTATGTAATCAATGTCGTGAACAATGTACATGTGTCTACGTATTTGTGGTACGTTGCAGTATTTCTCACCACACAAGTTGCATGTTAAGGTCCAAATACCACGATGATCTTCCTCTTCGTGGGAGCGAAACGCATCCAAGTTACTGAAGCCTTTTTTGCAAATTGGGCAATAACAATGTTCATACTCTATGTGACTTTGTAGTGTTCCAATGCTGCCAAAGTACTTGAAACAATAACCGCACTTCCTCACATTGGCACTGTCTAAATCGTGCGTACTCAGTTCGTCTCTGGTTACGTACTTCAACATAACTGATTCTAAGTCAGATAACAGTTCGAGAGGATCACAACTAAATAACCATGAAAATTCGTCCATGTTGATCATAGACGTAACATTGCAAAATAAATCCGTAAGCATGCTTTCCAGGTTACCCACAGATATCTTTTCCCTACTACACTTTTGGGCAAAGGACGAATCAAAACTTCCAAGAACTGACGCAACGATTTCTTTCATTTTTCGTCGGCCCATACCCAACTTCATTTGTAATTGCCAATCGAACATCCGCTCAAAAATAGCTGTTAGTTTCTTTTCTATGTCTTCATTTATAGCAATTAGCTGGTTAGGTACAGTTTTGACCTCATTTTGATATGCAGCTTGCTCTGGAATTTCGTTCGATGCAGGAAACGTATTCGTACAATTCTCACAGTGTTGTAGCAAAGAGAAAAGATCTTCGAAAACAGTGTCACATTTTGAGCATACTTGGTGATTCTCGCTATTATGAACGTTTAATGCAATTGGATCGGCAAACCATGAAAATGGACAACAAATCGTACACCTACACACTCTGTGGTCAGTCACAAATTTGTAGTTACCGCCATTGCTTGTAAATTTGAATCTCACGCTGTGGTTCAGTATCTGCATAGTTTCATTGGCCATGGGTAAATTGTTCGCTGCACGGCAACTACGAAGGTGATAGGAAAGACCTCTACTATGTATTAACCAAGTATCACACCGTTAACAACGGAAGTGGTTCGAATATACTGTACAGGGTGTTCGGAAATTGGTGTCAAATATTTTGAGGGTCCGCTGTGTGATCAAAGATAAGAAGAAAAAGTCCTATAAACATGGGTCCGGAAATGCACCAGTCTTTAGTTACAGCCCCCCCCAGGTTTGGGGTAAACAGTTCTTAAATACCTCGTAATGATTCACCGTTTCCATTCCAAACTCAGGATATGTGCCATATCATACCTGGTATTTCAGTACTTCATAATACAGTATTGGGTCGCACAACTTATCAGAGGGAGAGGTAATTTTCTTATGGGGGGGGGGGGGTTTCAAACGTGGGGGAAGAGAGGAGTAACTGCTTTGGTCTTGTACTTTAATGAAACAAATTGTACATACCAGAAAAAACACATCGTATCACATTACTGTGTGATTGAAAACAGTCGAGAAATGAAACATCATTAAGTAAACAGAAGATGGCTACTCAAAGTTTTACTGAGTATCATTGCATTTGCGGCTCTGCTGCAATTAACTGCAATACGCATCCGCAAAAGACCTCCTCTCCAGAACATTCTGTGACAAGCAACTCAAAAAGATAAATACGACGGAAAACAAACTAAACGTAAGCGTTTTATCATAGTAGGTGCTCAAAATGACCCCCCTCTGCCTCGATGCAGTTCCGAAGCCGCTGCGCCATGGACCGACGAACCCGTTCAAAGATTCCAGGGGTTGTGCGAATCTGGTTGCATCCATCCACAATCCTTTGGCGAAGTACATCAGCATTGGGAATTGGTGTACTGTACACGAGTGACTTTAAGTGTCCCCAAAGATAAAAGTCTAACGGGTTTAAGTCCGGAGATCTAGCAGGCCATGCTATTGGGCCTACACGTCCCAATCCATCTGTCAGGAAAGCTTCCATCAAGGTAATGTCGGGCCAAAAGGCTGAAGTGAGCAGGTGCACCATCGTTCATAAGCCACATTCGTGTCCTGACTGCCAGGGGAACGTCTTCCAGTAGTTGGGGCATGTCATACTGGAGGAAATGGAGGTAGGTTTCTCCATTTAGGCGTCGAGGTAGAAAAAAAGGCCCTACCAAATGATCACCAACAATTCCAGCCCAAACGTTTAGACTAAATTGTTGTTGATGTCTAGATTGTTGTACCTCGTGCGGATTTGCATGGTCCCAAAGATGGTTGTTGTGATAGTTGAATATGCCATCACGTGTGAAGCCAGCCTCATCTGTAAACAGGATAGACGGCAGGAAATGAGCGTCTGCTCCACATTCATGATTCAGTCGCACACAGAACGCTCGTCGCGGTGGAAGGTCGGCCTCGCCAAGACCTTGGACACGTTGCAAATGGTAGGGGTATAGCAGGTTATGATGCAAAATGTCCCAAATCGTCGAATTACTGACACCCTCTCTGCGTGCAATGCGTCGTGTGCTATCCGATGGATTTTCTGCTATGTGCTGGAGAACTCTGTCTTCCAAGCCAACAGTTCGCACAGTTCTGGGTCTTCCAGCATCCGATGTCCGTCTCCCAAATTAGCCTGTTTCCCGTAAGCGCTGGTGGATACGACTGAACGTTCTAGCACATGGCAAATTCCTGTCTGGATACCTTTGCCAGATGGTGATCGCTGTGACATCGCTTCATGTGAACAACAAAGTTTGATTCATCAATAAAACTGAATTTGCATATTGCGCACTCAGTAAAAACGTATGGCTGATGCCCTGTAACATGACATCGGTGTAATGAACTCAACAACACTTTTCTTTATCCGGTTTTGTTTTCACATGGAATACATTTCAGTGTGGAGTGTTTTAAACGCAGGTGTAGGCGAAATTCCAGTTGTGTAAAAAAGTTGGCATTACGATAACCACACGCAACTTATGCACTGCAACTTTCAATTCTACAGAGGTCAGCCAACCGCAGCGCTGGCAAAATGCATCTTCTGTGACTGGCTTCACTCGTGAAATATCCAGATCTTCGTACATGTACCCTTGACAGTTAAGTTTTATTGTGTCCATTGCAGCTATTCGCACGAAAAGAAACACTCCTGGTTACAACTAGAACTATAAGTAAGTCTAGTTTCAGCTTGGTACTTGGTTACTCATGCCTTTCTGCCGATCACTTCGCTGAATCCTTGGTGCTGCAGGTGTGGTTCCTGGAAAACAAAAATGTGCATTTTTTAATGGCTTAGAAAATATCCTCCATTTCTGTCGAATCCCTCCCTATACAGGGCTCGACATGAGCGGTATCTCATCGCAATTTGCACCACAAATTTAAACTTTAGCGATGCAAAATTAAATAATGTATCGCAGTTAGCGACGCAACTGTATTAAACGAGACAACATAACAGCGTAGTCATGATCGTGTTGGCTGACAAGGAGATGCCAATTCCTCCTACTTTATAGGCAGGCCAAGCGTCGCACATGCATTCTGGGAAATCACTGGTCCTACCATCACCTTCGGAATTCGGTTGGTGGCACTTTCGTTTCAGACACGGGTCAGAATAGTCTTAACGTGCATCGGATTTTATTCTATTGTTAATGTTTATTATAGGTCTATTTTTCTTTTTTTTTCTTTCCTATTTAGAGTAGATTTGTTTACATTGTTTGTTACTGTAACCATTTTTGAAAATTTCTGCTTTTGTATTTGGCTCCAGCCACATTCCATTTGGAAACTGGCTGTTTGTTTCCCAAATAAAATCGGGTGCCGTAGTCTTGACCAAGCATCCGTGCGTGTAGCAGAGTAAAAGTGAAACAAAAATGGCTGTTGTTTCAAATAAAGTAAACTTTTTATATTTTTTTTTAGTAAATAAATTATTCTTTAAAAGTTGCTAATCATTTTGCCGTGACTGCTACGCAAATTTGTATTTTGCATCGTATTTCTGCTATGCAATTTTTCTAAGACAATTCGAATTTGAATCCAAAAGTCCCGGCTTCAGGTCCGGTTCGGATTTGGTCTATTTCTACTACACAGATACCATTTTTTGCCGATGTGATAACTGTACGTACAACAAAATTGTACCTTATCCTGATACCTACGATACCCGACGAAATTGAAGCCGCAACGTGTTGCAAATGTGCATTCGACTATTTTAGACACATCATGTGTGCCGTATGCAGATTTACACACTTCTCCAAAATGGCACAGGTCTGACCCCCCCCCCCCCCTGCCCTATATCAGTTTTTAACAGAATAGTGACTAGAGTAGCAGATGGGTATGTATTACCTGTCCACCCTGCAAAACCACGCATTATACATTCCCAGTGGCCTACACAGACCCCCGAAGGAGCAAGGCCAAACTTTTGGTAAAAAGGTACAATCAGTTTTAGGAGTCGACATTTTTAAGCGCACGGAAAGTTGAATTGATGATTCAGGTACCGAAGTACCAGTGGACATTTTTAAGCGCACGCCAAGTTGAAAAATGATTATCAGCTACTGAAGCACCAGTCAAAAGCGTAAACGATTTTAAGCCCTAATTTTTTTGCTCCATTTTCTCGGTAAATATCTTTTTTTATTTGCAAAAGTCGGCACACACAAAACAAGCAAAGTGAACATTCGGAAAAATCCGTGTGGGGTTTTAGTTTGAATGTTCGAACGTGTGCATCTTGTGCCACCTAAAAAAGGTGTTGTGACTGTTAGTTTTTCTTCATCAGGCTCTTAATTTCTTAATATCTGAGAAACGAAAGCGGTGAGGCCCACATAAAACATATGTAGGATACTAACCATAAGAGGGTGAAAAATGGCACTGCGTCCCACCACGTGGAGATACAACACCCTATTTCTTGGAAGGACACAGTCCCACTACCACATTGCTCGCATCAAAGTCTGTAAGTGATGGGCACCCGACAGCGCTGGAATCTCGCAATTCAGCCCTTCTCTCAAGTGAACACACTCGTGGATTGTCCCATTCCCATTGGGTCTAATCCCATTATTCAATATATCATACACCGAGAGCTCACAAACAATCTAGTATGCAAGTGGCATACGAAAACTGTGCCCCAACCAATGATTAAGAGCTTGATGAAATCACTTACTTAAAGATTTACGTTTTGTCTATCTTGTTGAGGTACTTGCTTTTTCAATCACACACATCTTGCCGTAAACCAAAATGTGTAAAAATACAAACGTATTTTACACATGAGGAATACTGACCTTCATCAGGCACAGAACAAACCTAAAATAGTTTACCAACTAATGATAGCCTACATGTTCAGCAGGAAATTCTAAGCATTTGAAATTGATGCTCCACCTCAGCATTTCAGCGTTGTTAATGCCAATTTTAAATGCTTATATGAGTAATGAATTTCTCTCCTGCTCTCCTTAGATGTTTAACAAACTCCTGCTTCTTCCCTTAGATGAGTAACAAATTCTCTCCTAGGCTCCTTAGATAAGTAACGAATGTCTCTCAAGCTATTAAGTTGGTAGAGTGTTTTACGTTTGTTCCGTGCCTGATCAATGCGACAATTCTGTAAAAACTTTGGTGAATGCATCGAAAATTCACCTTACGTAAACACACAAGTTTTTTTTTTTTTTTTTGACAAAATCTTGGTATGCGTCGACACGTGTTTGAGTAAATTACGAAGAAAGTAGACTCCATATTGAAGTTTTCAATATTCGGTACGCGCTTATGCACCAGGCTCAGAAGGATACGTAACCCAGATCTTATGCGAGTTGTTTTCGCTCCTCTGATGACTCCTCTGATGAAGGCATCGCGAATGTGTATAGCCTATGTTTTTTATATGGTGCCAAAATGTTAGTAAGTTTTAATCCGCAGTGCGTCCGGCTTTGTTTTTGTCTTATCTTTCGAGTCTATTGGTGATGTTAATGGTGTTTAGTATATCTCTTTTTTATTCTAAAATAGAATAAGTGAAGGCTAAACCATTAAACAAATATAATAATATAATAATATATTTGACCACTCTACTAGTGGTGGTCGGGTAGGTGGAAGGGCTGAAGCCACTAATACCACTCCCAATTTAATTTTTTAAAAACTCAGTAATTTCTAAGCAAGAACCTGTTTAGGTCAGTCTTACTTATATGTCTTTTGAAAGAGGCAACCGAGTTCGCCGCAACAGTTTCTTCACTGAGCGAATTCCAGACAGGAACTACACGAACAGCAAAGAAATATTTCCTGCAATTTAGATGTGAAGGCTGTGTGCGCAACTTGAGTTTATGTCCCCTCGTGTGGGTGACAAGACTAAAATCGAAAAGCGGCAGTTGAACACCCAAGTAACCATGGAGAATCTTGAATGTCAACACAAGATCAGATTTTAATCTACGCAGCTCCAAGGTCTCAAGCCCAAGCATTCTTAAACGCTCAGATGCAGGGATGTTGCGAAAACCAGGTAGTCCCTTAGTGAACTTGCGCTGTACCGACTCAACCAAGTCCACATCTTTCAGCAGTGATGGGGACCACACTGGACTGGCATACTCCAAGATGGGTCGCACGAAAACTATAAAAGCCCAAACTTTGGTTTTGATATGTCCCGATGTAAAACATCGGTTTACCATTGATAGCCGACAGAAAGCCTGTGCCACAATTTTTCTACAGTGCAAGGATGGTTTAAGGTCGGTGGTGAACCATACACCAAGATCACGTATCTCCTTTACATTGGGCATCGTTGTTTCTCCCAGCATGTAACGAGACGCGTTTCCACACTTACCAAAATGAAGTGTGCAGCACTTTGACTCAGAGATGGGAAGTTGCCACAGTGTAGCCCACTCTGAGATACAGGCAATATTATCTGAAAGGCGTTCACGAGCTTCTGCGTCGATCACAGTTGACCCAAGTTTTAGGTCGTCCGCAAATTTGTATAGCTCAGACCTATCATTAATGCAAGATAGGTCGTTCAAGAAAATAACAAAAAGCAGGGGACCCAAAACAGAGCCCTGCGGAACTCCACTGATTATATCAGAAGAGGATGACAATACTCCCTCAACAAGTACTCTCTGTGAGCGACTACTGACAAAAGATGCCAGCCAATTCAAAAGCAATCCCCCAAAGCCAATCTCTTCAAGTTTGAATAAAAGTTTCCTATGTACCACCGATTCGAATGCCTTCTTAAAATCGATATAAATAACATCGGTAGGTATGCCTATGTCAGCCGCAGAAGTCCATCCATCAAGTGCTAAAAGTAACTGGTAGGTAGTCGAACGGCCCGGTAGAAAACCAAATTGGTCTGGATTAATTTTATTATTTTCTTCTAAAAAGTCCAGCATCTTCGTGCGTATTACTGATTCCATGATTTTACATGGTACCACCGTCAAAGCAATTGGACGGTAGTTAGAGCAGAGAGCAGGATTTCCCTTCTTGAAGACTGGTACAACATTTGCTGTGCTCCAGATCGAGGGTAAGGTGCCAGACTTAAAAGAATGATTGAATATAAGAGAAAGGGGATAACTAATTCCCCGACTAACCTGTTTATAGAAGAAGGCCGAATAGCCATCTGGACCGGTTGCATGGCTAGGCTTTAATTTAGATATTTTTTGGTCGATAAGCCATGGTGGAAAATCTACAGATTCACACCGGGCTATTAGATGATCCATAGATCTAGGTTGTGGCAAAGGGCAATGATCGTCCATAATACCATTGGATGAGAAGAAATTACAAAGGGCTTCAGCCTTGTCAAAATTTTCTGTAAGAAAATTTTCACCCTGTCGTAATGGTGGAAACGTACGTGCTGTAGAAGTTTTCTGCTTATAGAAGCGGAAAAGGGCCGAAATGCTGCCCTCCGAAATAATTGACGATTCTTTAACTCTATGCCAGGATTCCACTAAGGTGTTGTAGGTGGTCCTGCAAGTATTGTACAATGTTAAGTTTGCCTCCGAGCGATTCAGTCGAAGCTTATGCCACAGTTTAAGCTTTTTTTTTGCCAACTTTGTAATATTACGTGGAAGTTGATGGGGTTTGTCCAGTCTACGAGGACGAGATGGCAATCTGCAGCTGGAAACTAGCTCATCTAAGATGCGACTAAAGTCTCCCCAGGTCTGGTCCACGCTACATCCGCTCAGTCTCAAACTCGAATCCCAATCAACCTCGGAGAGGCATACGCGCAGCCTGTTAAAATCTATTCGGCCCGGCAAACATGAACTCACTGTCTGTTGTGAAAAGGAGCAGTGTACTTTAAAGGCTACCAAACAGTGGTCACTTGTGCCGAAATGATCCTTAATAAGCACATCAAAACAGAGGCGTTCGTCCTGGGTAAAAATCAGATCGAGAATCTTATTTCCCCTCGTTGGATAATGTACAAGTTGTGTTAATCCAAGAGGAGCAAGAAATTCCAAGAAGGAACGATGACGACGTATGTACTACTGTACATACATAAATACTACATAAATACATAAATACATAAATAAATACATAAATACATAAATACATAAATACATAAATACTGTATGTACAAACATTCCTAACAGAACTACTATGAAACTCGTACATCAAGAGTCAAATGGCTGATTTCCTCCACAATCGCTCAATTTCACAAAAAAGAAACTCGCACAGTATCGCTAATTTTCAATAGTACCACTACTGTCTTCATCAGACCCTCCAAAGTTCAATTCAGGTCTCTGGTTACATCCATGCTTGTTGTCCAGGCAACAGACAACAAGCAAGGCTGTAACCTGAAACTTGTTCAGGGGTACGAGTCCCATCCCAGCATGTGTGGTTCAGTAATGGGTCAGGGGTGAAGTGACAACAGGAGCAGCATAGGACAAGCCTAGTGTTGCCTTATATGCTTTATTCACAGACAGGTGACTCCACCTGAAAGGTGGGCCAGACAACATGGCTACAGTGGTGGCCCTGGCGTGCAACAACTCATACTTTGGTTAAACGGGACGGATAAGTCCAAAAGGCAACGTAAATAGGTTTGCATCCGTATTTAGTTAACCAATTTCGAGCCCGTTGGCAATAAAAAAGGCCGTGTCAGTCTGGCTTAGCGGTAGGGCCTTGGCCTTTGATTTCAGAGGTCCTGGGTTCGATTCCCCACTCAGGCAGTCTGACATATAAGTCCAAAAGGCAACGTAAATAGGTTTGCATCCGTATTTAGTTAAACAACCCATACTAGGAGGTGTGCCTCCATACACGAAGACACGCCACTAAAACGCTAAACACACCAAGTCCGACTTTTAATGTGGGCGGGGGGAGGGGGGGGGAGGAGACGAGTTTGAGCTTTGGTCAAATTGTCTCATAAGCAGTGCACAAAACAAATGATACCGGGCTTTATTTTCCCTTTTTGTTACCGATTTTTTCACAATTTTAAAATTACCCCCGCACCATCGGCAAGTTTTTTGTACCGTAATTTACAAACGACACTACAGCCTAGCATCAAATTTATAAAATGGTATATTTTTGGCAATGTCAAAAAGGGCGAGGGGTGCAAGGGTAGGGTGTAGAACCTTGGGGTTAATAATACAGCATCTGACTTGGTCCAGTGCTACGCGAAGCCCTGGCGTTAGTTTCGGCTACTAATACTTCTGTTAATGATTTTGCCTTCGAAGCTGCATGAAGGCAAAGCATTATCGGAGGTATTAGTAGCCGTAACCACCGCTACGGCGCCGCGTAGAACTGGGAGAAATAAGGTGCTCAATCTTGTTAACCTTCTAATCTATGCTAATACTTCGGTAGGACACCCTCCACTACGTCACATTGGCTCGTTACACGTATTTTGTGCAGAGCCCCTGTTGGATACGTCACTCGCCATAACGATGACATTTCAGCCGATCGAAATTAGGGTGGGGGAGGGGTTGTGGTAAAATTAGATTAGTGCCTAACTATAGATCTTTGATTACCTCGAAGCTACGTAAAAGCAAATTACCTATAAATTCTTGGTAAGACTGACCACTGTGCAGCTATTTCTTGAATCCAAGACTTTTTCTCTAGTGAAACTCGGTCTGCAAGGCCATCGGTTCCACAGGCAAAAGCCATAACCCAACAAATATTGTGGAAACGGTGGATGCTAGCCGTACCAGCTTCCACGTCAGGTGCATAAATTTAAAACGTTTGTGGTCCAAGGGCCTATTTGGAACTGGACCTCAAATTGGTTGTCAAATAGAACTGAGAATTCAGAACCTTGGTTTTTCTGAAATAGTTTCCAATATCAAGACCGGCAGAGATCGTTTGTCTCTAAAAGTTTAGTTCTCTCGGTAAACCTTGCTTCTGAAATCAAGTAGATTCGCTTTCGTATCTCGTTTTTATCACGTGTGATTTTAGCGGGAAAACGTGTATGCGGCGCAAACTTCAACTTTGTTTTCTCAGTGCAGACATATTTTTTGGAGGACAATTTTACATTAAAAAGGTAATTAAGTAGTACTTTTGAATCATAAACATTACGAACTTTGAATAGTAGAGGCATGTATAGTGTAAGTCGCAGCGTGAATACCGCTGCTACTAATCCTAGCTACTAATCATAACAACGCTTGCAGAAAAGGTACAAAGACGTTTGTTAGTACAGCAAATTACAGATGCCAAGTTTCTGTTTCGCAGTATACTATTACTAGTCAGCTCACATTTTGTATTACAATATTATTTCCATAGACGATGTTTCATTTTAATAGCTTGTAGTTTCTCTCAGTGGCGTAACTACAATGAGGCAGCCGCCTTCGGGCCCACCGACTTTAGGGGCCCCCTAACTGGCCCCAATTTAAAATTTGTTTGTAACCACCAAAATATGACAAAGTAAGTAAAGTAAAGTAAGTTACTGCTATAGTTTCGTTAAAAAAAGTTGTATCTCGTGTTAAAAAAATTATTATTTTTTTATGAAAGGGGGTTGGCAATTTTTATTATGAATGGCCTA